>JAVIAB010000092.1:60383625-60526125 GCA_032433765.1 Megaustenia siamemsis | reverse complement strand
CGTCACGTTTTGTGACGAAACACAGAAATATCTTTTACGGTATTATTCCATTACGTACAACTGTCAATTAATGTTCAGAAGACAGTAATACTAAATCAAGGTGACTTCAAACCTATATCTATTACTCTAAAAGACTGCCCACTAGAATCAGTACAGAAATTTACATATCTTGGATCCACAGTTACGCAAACCATCTCTCTTGATGAAGAAATAAACTGTCGAATTGGTAAGGCAGCTACGACCTTCGGCAAACTCACAAAAAGGGCATGGAACAACACGAAACTAACTCAAAAGACTAAACTCTTAATATATCAAACTTGTGTGCTTAGCACACTACTATATGGATCCGAAACCTGGACAACATACTCAAACCAGGAAAAAAGACTAAATGTCTTCCACATGCGATGTCTCCGCAAAATAATGCACATCAAATGGCAAGACAAAATAACCAACTTAACTGTCCTGCAACGTGCTAAGACCCTAACAATCATGTCGATGCTCAGAAGTCGAAGGCTAAGATGGCTGGGGCATGTCCATCGGATGGAAGAAAAACGCATTCCTAGGCAAATACTATATGGCGAGCTAAAACACGGAAAACGACAAATCGGCAGACCTAAACTACGATATAGAGATATCTGCAAATCATCTCTGAAAGACTTCTCCATCTGTGAAAACGACTGGCAACATCTGGCAAGTGATCGCACATCATGGAGAGCACGTATAAGGAACGGTACAACAACATTTGAGACTGTTCTAAGACAGGACTTAGAAGAGAAGAGACTCATGAAAAAGGATGGTAAACCCTGTGGACCAGCGAGCCTGACCTGTTCATTATGTGACCGCAAGTGTTTGTCAAACATTGGTAGAATTAGCCACGAGAGAAGCTGTTCGGCAAAAACAATACCTCAAAAAAATACGCAATAGCCTCCACTAGACCGTCTGACAAGACGAAAAGGGCCATATATACACCATGGAATGAGTTCTGGACTAGCGCACAAATAAGAGAAATGACAAAACATACAAAAATATCAACCGTAGTCAAGAGAAGGTGGTCATATGTTAGCTATGTGATGAGAAGGGACAACAAAAACCTCTTAAAGCAAGTCCTCAAATGGGAACCAGAAGGTTAATTTAAAAAAAGAGGCCGGCCTACAGAAACACTAAAAAGAACATTAAAGCGAGAGGCAAAAACAGCAGGCATCAGCTCCCTCTCGAGATTGAGCAGGTCACCCAGAACAGAGCTGTGTGGCGAGACACAATGCAGGTCCTGTGCAAGGACTTACAGTTGAAAGATTGTCGGACACAAGAGTCTAGAATTTGTGCCTTATGTGTCGTCTTTTTTCTCGAAAGGACAATCGACAGATGGATTATCGCATTCACTGGGTCTGTCGAAAGATGGGGGGGGGGCGTATAAGACCGCAGAATAAAGGCCGTTTGTCCTAAGCAGTCGCCAAAAGATGTTCGAACCAGAGCTTTTATTCCATCCCAGATAAAGAAATGAGGCAGTCAGTTAATCGTTCTGCATTGCCTCCAACCCCTCAAGTGAAAAAAACATCTTAACCCAGCGTCCACCTACAGGTTCCATTCACTCGGTCAGACGCTCTTCTGCTCTGTCTGTACAAATCAACATCATCGCTTCAGTATTTAACAATAAAGACCAAACAATGTTAGTCAAGTTTATATTAATTTATGTGTGTGTTTTTTTAACACTTTATTTTCAAAACTAGCTGAACTATTACCGTAGTTACCTCTTTGTTGCAACCTCTAATCCAAATAAAAATACAAACTTACTTTTAACTGTTGTAACGAGGCCCCTTGTATGTCAATTTACTCTTCACAAAAGAGGTGCGCGTGGCCGTGCGGCTAAAGCCACTGTTCCGCTAGCTGAAAAGCCGGCGCACGGTGTTCGAAGCCCGCGGTAGACAGAAAGGATTTTTTCTATCGGGGGTGAAATAAAAATCCTGAGTCTCACACGTCGTGGCGTCTGCTTGACCCAGCGGCCTTTATCCCTCTGGTTCTATCGTTGCCTTCCGACATACACCAGCAATGGTACTATGTGTCGTAAAGATAGTTTTTTTTTTTTTTTATCGGTTAATTTTGTGTAAAAGTAAAGCATTGCTTGAATTGTCTTCACGTCTCAAAGATCAGAGTTCTTCTGATGACACCATCAACCCAACTGTAAAAATTGGTACTTGTCTCGCACAATTAGGGGAGACAATGAACACATGCCTCTGCTCCTTCAAATGATTGACTTTGTGAGGTTAAAAATAAAAAAAGTAAAATACCCCCGTCACGCCAAGTGACGTATAGAGAATATGGTGTTAGTGACCATACATTTTACAGACCATCGGCACATGATTTTTTCGGGTAATGTGGTCGATATTACGCCGGTACCGCTTTACTTTCCTAGAAAAAAAAAATTGGTACCCATTAAAGGCTTGGTGAACCGGAAGCCGCCGGTTGGGATCGAGGTTAAAAATACTTCACATTATTTGGTTGGGTACGTTAAAAGACTACCTTTGCTTTAACCTTAAATAGATGTACACATTTTTTGGCAATTTTAAAACATAACATTGATCAGCCCACGTGAGTGTTTGTCACATGTCATTAATTATGCAAATGCACTTCGACCTCTCCTGTTGTGATTTCGTGTTTGTTGAGATCCATTTAAAGATCGATTTTTATTTTTTTAATTAAATGTTTAACGAAACAATTTTTTTTTAAATCTTTGTTGCTAACGATGGTTGCTATGGTTACATTATGCAACAAACATTTTAGTCGCGAGTTGTAATGTCGTTGAGTTTCCAATTAAGTATGTAATGCTCCTTAGCCCTAGGGAAGGTTATTGAGTAACGGCACATAATCAAACCACAAGAGCAAACAAAACAAAGCTTTAGCTATCACGGTAACGTAATTGAAGAATGAACTTACAATATTCGATTTACTGTACCTTTTTCTGTTATATTTTTTTCAAGCGATTCAATTCCATTTTTTTTTACTGAAAACTTACAACTGTATGTATGTATGTATGTATGTATGTATGTATGTATGTATGTATGTATGTATGTATGTATGTATGTATGTATGTATGTATGTATGTATGTATGTATGTATGTATGTATGTATGTGTGTGTGTGTGTGTATAGGTACGTATATGTACGTATAGTATGCATGTATGTATATATGTGTGTGTATGTATCATGGGCAAGATAATAAACATCAACAAGTTATAGAACAAAGTAACCAGCTCTAACGTTTGCCAAGCTCCCATCCATCATGTCACCTCTTAGGGGTCGGAGTTTAAGGCACGAAACATTGGGGGAAGCACTATTGAGAGCTATGGGTTTGTATAATGAACACGGCTGAATAAACAATTAAGCAAAATAAGCACGTGCATAAAGGCTGCAAAGGGAGCCGCGATAACTCAGTGTTTAGTGAACTGGACTACAAACAACGAACAAGGGGTATGATTCGATCACAAATGATGGTTTCCGGGTTCACCCAGCCTTTAATGGGTACCGGATTTTTTCTGGGAAAGTGAAGCGGCACGGGCGTAATACCGACCACATTACCCCAAAAATCATGTGCCGAGGGTCTGTAAAATTGATGGTCACTAACACCATATTCCATATACGCCACTTGGCGTGACGAGGGTACTTTACTTTACTTATATACTTACATATACAATAATAACAAGAGCACACAGTGAGTTCAGATCTCCATCAAGGATCATGAAACAGAAGGGGAAAAAATCACTCCACATAAATAAAAGCAACAAGGCAGCCGTATCTTTACATGGATCTCTTCTATTAAGTATAGAAACAGATGTGGTACATGAGATTAGTTTTAAGCATCTGATCAAAGACTTTGTAATTTTAAAAGAAAGTAGGAGAAAACGTTTCAAATATAATTAAAGTGAACGTCTTAAAAAAAAAAAAAAAACATTATTTTCTATGTTACTGTGAGTTATGTTTAATTTCGAAAAATAACTTTTTTTTATGGTTTATTGTTTATATTCTGAAACATATATATAAAGATATGTATATATTGGGGGGGGGGGGGAGAGAGAGAGTGACGGGGTGTTCAAAATCGTTAAAGTGCTTATGGCGTCGTCGATCCTCTATGTACTGCTCGAGGCGTGACTAGGATCGTCCCTTCTGATCTTCACTCCAGTAGTCAGCTATGAATCGTTCACCGCTTTCCGCCCATGTCGCTGAGTTTCAATTTAAGTAGGTAATACTTAGCCCTATGGGGAGGTGATTGAGTAACGGGACAGAATCAAACCCCAGGAGTAGACAAAACGATTCAGCGAGTCTTTCAGAACGCCGCAAGGTGCACTCGGTACCTCCTTAATTTCTTTGTTGTCCATGAGGTTTATGAATCGATTCTCACTACTCGGAGATGAGGAAAGACAAAGTTGCGAAGATATCACAGTTTCAAAGATTAAAAACTTCCACCGCTTGTTGTGGAATGCAAAATCGGGACCTTCTTTTCCGAAGACCGACGTCTTAGCTCTAGACCACCCCCGTACTCCCACCGACAGCCAATTGCCCAACCCCTCGTTGTTAGATGGGATTATGTTTAATTGCCTACGTGTATATTATCTACAAAAACGGACTTTTCGAGATGGTTTGTCACTGGATGGTCACTGTACAAGCGTGGTCTTTTAGACTAGACATGATTTATTGTGTGTGTGTGTGTGTGTGTGTAAGTGTGTTGTGTGTAAGTGTTGTATGTGTGTTTGTGTTTGGTACTACAATGTCATTAATTAAAATGAGCTAATGTCAGCATTGTTGACGTGCTCCAAACAATATGTTGACCCCCCCCCCCCCCCTCTCCATCTTTCCATTGATCAACATAGCGCTGATTTACCTTAGTTTTTCCCTCCTCCGCCCTCCATTATGGTTATTCAATCAAGCGCCTTCTGCATTTTGTTGTCAAATTCCTTCAAGTCAGTGAACACGTAAGACAAGCTTTTTTTATTATTATACAAATTTTCGTTAAAAAAAAGCAAATCTAATATTTCGTGTACATATCATTGGATTGCATGTTCTTTGTAGAACATTACGCTCATTACAGCCAGTCGATAAAGAGTCTTTGTCTCTGGTCAGAACCACCATTTCTTCTGTTGTCACATTCAATGTCTCTTTGTTGTCTTGAAACTTCTGCTTGTGATGTCCCTTTCTCGTCTTCCTGAAACCATCTGTTTTACAACTGTTATTTCCACTGTTTCTTTTGACTTGACAGAAGTATTTTAATTTCCTCTATCATCATCATCATCATCATCATCAAGTACCGGGCCTGCTGGCGTAGGTGATCATGTCTCTCCACAATTTTCGATCTTGACAGCTGTTTATCATTTCTGTTGTTGACCTTCTGCCAAGCCTTCCTCTATAATATGTTGCTTATAAGGCAGTTATGTTTAATGTTTAGGTCTTTTAATGTTTAGGTCTTTTAATGTTTAGGTCTTTTAATGTTTAGGTCTTTTAATGTTTAGGTCTTTTAATGTTTAGGTCTTTTAATGTTTAGGTCTTTTAATGTTTAGGTCTTTTAATGTTTAGGTCTTTTAATGTTTAGGTCTTTTAATGTTTAGGTCTTTTAATGTTTAGGTCTTTTAATGTTTGTGTACAGCCTTGAACTAATATGTATTTCGTTAAATACACATTCTTCTCGAATTATCCTTTCCATCTTCCAGCAGTGTTGATTCTCAAAGACCTCACTTTAAGACGTGCTTAGCGTGAATGACCTCGTGTCTGAGCCGTTTAGAAGGCAAAAACAAATGCACACACACACACAAACATGAATGCCGATATTATTTCAGTGTTTAACTTCCCTGACTGTCGTGCGAAAAATGTGCCAACAAGCAAATACGCGTCCTTCGTTCTTAAGAGCCTAAATATTGCAAGCCATGTATTATTTTTTTTTTAACTGAAATGAAACGGTAATATTTTTTTTATGCACGAACGTTATAATTGATCCTGAGGTGGTATATGCGTTTGATTGCCCCTCTGACACAGAGAGTTATAAATAAAATGCCCATTAACTTTGTTGTCGTCAGTGTTCTAAATAAATATTAGTAATACTTATAGCCGACAAGTAGTGTCGACAAGTAGTGCCGGAGCAGCCGACAAGTAGTGCCGGTTATGGTCCCCACGCCGCGATCGCGGGCAGAGGATCTCATGTATAGAGACAATGGCTGCGATCTCCGACTAGTACAGTCACTGCCAAGAAGGAAAGGAATGACAAACTACCTTCTTAAATTGCCTGGAATAATCATGAACAATCACAACCTTATATTTACAGCTAACGACGTTAATGGGGACTTCACAGCCACCTCGTCCGGTAGGGAGCGTCATGCGCTACAGGTGACACCCGATGGCCATCAAGCAACTGTATGCAAAATTAAAAATAAAGAGACACTAGCAATAGGAACTTGGAACATTAGACCAGCATTCCAGGTTGGAAAATTAGATAACATCAATCAAGAAATGAAGAGAATGAAATTGAACATCTTGGGACTATGTGAAATGAGATGGACATGAGCAGGATTATTACAACGCGACAGTAGAAATGTAATTTACTCTGGGGGAACCACACACGAAAGAGGAGTAGGCATTCTGTTAGATAGAGAAAGAAGCAAAACAGTGAAAGGATTTTGGCCAGTATCAGACAGAATTCTGCTATTAAAATTAAGGGGAAGACCAATGGATATCAACATAATTCAAGTTTATGCACCAACAAGTAATAGCGAAGAAGAAGACATTGACACTTTTTACGAGGAGCTAGAGGCGACCATGGAACAGTGTAAATCCCAAGAAATAACTATTATATTAGGGGATTTCAATACAAAGGTAGGAACAGCTAAAGTGCAAAATGTGACTGGGGGGGGGGGGGGGCATGGCCTTGGAGAGACAAATGACAGAGGGGATAGATTGATAGATTGTGCAAAGACACATGAAATGATTATAGGTAACACCTGGTTCAAACAACACCCTAAGCGACTATGGACATGGCAAAGCCCAGACAAAAAAGTACACAATCAAATTGATTTTATACTGGTACAGAGAAGATTCAGGAATGGGCTAACATCTGTTAAAACAAGGCCAGGAGCAGATTGCAATAATGACCATGTACCAGTAGTTGGAAAGATAAGAATAAAACTGCGGAAGGCACAGAAATCACCAAGAAATATAAAATTAGAACTAGATATGCTAAGAATAGATAAACAGATGAGTGATAAGTACGATAATACAAAATAGATATGATGCTATTGAGAAAATACAGGACATCCAGGAGCAGTGGGAAATGCTCAAACAATCGATTCAACAAACATCAAAAGAAGTAATACCAGTGACTAAAAGAATCAACACAAAGAAATGGATGACAGAAGAAATATTACAACTAATGGACGAAAGAAGAAAACATAAGAAAGAAAAACGGACATACACAATATTGCACAAAGACATCCAAAACAAGTGCAGTGAAGCAAAGGAAGGGTGATTAAAACAGAAATGTGAAGAAATGGAAAAACAACAACAGAAAGACTCAAAATTTATGCACAATCAGATAAATGAATTAACAGGAAGAAAATAAGTCAAAATTTCAGGATGTGTGAAATCAAATGAAGGAAATACAATAATGGGACAGGAGAAGACAATGGAAAGATGGACAGAATATATCAGTCAACTCTATGATGATGAAAGACCAGAATTAAACAATTCAAATGAAGATACAGGACCACCAATAATGCAGAGTGAAGTGGAGGACGCAATTCAACACATGAAAAGAGGCAAAGCTCCAGGTCCCGCCAATATAACAATCGAAGAGATAAATGCATTAGGAGAGCTAGGAGTACAAGTCATAACAAAATTCTCAATGACATATATAACACTGGACTCATACCCGAAGATCTACTAAAATCTATCTTTGTAGCCATACCGTAGAAGTCAGGAGCCACTGATTGCGAAAACCACCGCACTATTAGTCTGATAAGCCATATGACTAAAATATTACTAAGAATAATCATGAGACGTGTAAGGAACAAAATAAAACCAGAAATAAGTGAGGAACAATGTGGATTTGTGGAAGGAAAGGGCACCAATAATGCAATATACATCTTAAGAACATTGATAGAACGATCTATAGATGTAAAGAAAGAACTATATATGTGCTTTATAGACTACACGGCGAAAATGGCAGACCACCGTGAAAGAGATTGGAGCCTCATCACGTAACAATCCAAAGAAAGCCATGGAGAGAAATTCTAACTACCGTATTAAGAACGAATTAAAAATAGCTACATGGAATGTTAGGACCCTATACCAACAAGGAAAACTAGAAAATCTTATGGTAGAAGCAGAACGACTAAACATAGATATCTTAGGAATCTCGGAAACAAGATGGAAGGAAAGTGGATACATACAAGACTATAAATATACATTTATGTATTCAGGAAACACAAAAGAACATCAAAGAGGAGTAGGCATTCTAATAAAACGAGAACTACAAAAATATATAAATACTCAATTGACATATAATGATAGGAATATACTAATAAAAATGATGGCAAAACCATTCGACATAGCAATATTACAAATATACGCACCTACTCAAGACTATACAGACGAACAAATAGAGGCATACTATGAAGATTTAAACACAGTTATGAAGCAAGTCAAATCATCAGACATCTTGATTATAATGGGTGATATGAACGCTAAAGTAGGAAAAGGTATAAGACCATAGTAGGAAATCATGGTCTAGGAAAAAGAAATAACAGAGGAGAAAGATTAATACAATTTTGCGAAGAAAACAGACTGATAATATGCAACACCTTCTTTGAGCAAGAGAAAAGGAAATTATACACATGGAAAAGCCCTGGAGACAAGAAGAGAAATCAAATAGATTACATAATGATAAAAGACAGATTCAGGAACAGCGTCAAGAAAGCCAAAACTTACCCAGGAGCAGATATAAATTCTTACCACAATCCTGTAATGATAAAAATGAAAATCAAATTAAAGAGAAACAAAAAAAAAACAAACGAATGCAGCAACACCAATAGATATAACAGCGTTAAACCAGAAAGATGTAAAAGAAACTTATACTGTACAAGTGAATAACACATATCAGAAGCTGCTAGAAGAGGGATTGAGCAGTACAGAAGAGAAAATCCTGAGGAAAAAGTCACAACAAAATGGCAATGCATAAAAAACAGCATGCAAGAATCCTGCAACACCTTGCCCAAAAAGGAAAGTAACAAAAATCAAAAATGGATAACAGACAAAATATTAGAAAAAATGGAAGAAAGAAGACAAGCGAAAAACACTGCCAGATACAAGGATATAGACAATGAAATACGGAGAATGTGCAAAAAGGCAAAAGAAGACTGGCTCAACCAAAGATGTCTAGAAATCGAAACTATGGAAAGTAAACAAAACCTAAGAGAGATGCACACAGAAATAAAGAGAATGACGAATAAAGACAAAAAAGCTGCAGGAATCGGATGTATAGCAAACAAAGAGGGAAGAATGCAATCAGACAACAAAGATATAATAGATAGTTGGCAAGAATATATAACAGAATTATTTCATGACGAAAGGGACAAAAAGCCAGACATAAAATGTACATACAACTATAAAATCGTGAAATCCGAAGTAGAAAAAGCCATAAAAACAATGAAAAAGGGAAAAGCAGCAGGGCCTGACAATATACAGATAGAGATGATACAGGCTCTAGAAGAGTTTGGCGTCGCAGTGATCACAGACATATGAAATGACATATACCAAACAGGATACATACCAAACGATCTAAAAACATCAACTTTCATTGCATTGCCTAAAAAGAATGGTGCAGTTGAATGCAGTGACTTCAGAACAATAAGCCTAATGAGCCGGGTAACAAACATTTTACTGAAAGTTATACAGGGAAGGATTCAGAATAAAATCAATACTGAATTAGAGGAGCAACAATTTGGATTCAAGAAAAACAGTGGGACAAAAGAAGCCATATTCAGCATGAGAACATTGATTGAAAAGTACACAGAAGTAAACAAACCAATATATGCCTGCTTTATAGACTACAAAGCTATATACTACTACTATAAAGCTTTATATGCTTTAGGAAGCCTAATGACAAACGATAATTCCAAAACAGCAGAGATAGAATCAAGATGCAACAAAGCTTGTCAAATCATCAGACAGTTATCACCAATATTGTCCAACAAGAAAATAACTCTGGAGGCAAAACGAGCACTATACAATCCAATCTTCATCCCAACGTTGTGCTACCAATGCCAGACCTGGACCCTAGATGCTAGAACAATAAGAAAAATAACCTCTATTGAGTTGAAATGTGTTAGACGAATGACAGGAAACAGTCTGAGAGATAAGATCAGAAATAAAGAACTGAGAAAAAAGCTAGGAATAGCCCCCGCCATAAAATATATAAAGAAACAACAGATAAAATGGTTTGGCCACGTGACAAGGCAGAAAGAACAAAACACAACACAACGAGCCTTCAACAAACGTTGTGAGAACACCAGACCCAAGGGTCGACCACAAAAAAGATGGGTCGATGGAATATTAGAATCACTAGGAAACAACAGCAGCAGAGGCGAACAGAAGAGCAAAAGACCGCAAATTATATCTCCCCTCGACGCTGAAAGGCAGATGAGGAAGGAAAGTAGAAGAAAAAGAAAAATAGACTACACCAAAGCTTTCGATAGAATACACCATACCCAACTTATAGACTAAAGGATATAAATCTAGACGACGCAGACATACGACTAATATGTAATTTGTACTGGGAGCAAACAGCAATAATAAGATATAACAAGGAGAACTCTACACCCATGGACATAAAAAGAGGAGTAAGACAAGGATGCATCCTATCACCAAGCTCTATACACTGAGCAAATCTTTAAAAACATCTCAGAGATACCAGGTCTAAACATTAATGGAAAGATAATCAATAACCTAAGATATGCTGATGATACTGTTCTACTAGCAGAAAATCCTAAAGACCTACAACAATTGCTAAATGTGATAAACACAACAAGCAAAAAATATAGACTAGAAATGAATATCAAAAAGACTAAAACTATGATCATAAACAAAGAAAATTCTCAAGACCTACAATTAAATATCACAGTTGAGGGAACACATCTGGAGACAGTCCAGAGTTACAACTACCTAGGACATACTATAACCAATGATGGAAAATTCAAAACTGAAATAAACAAAAGAATAGGTATGGCAAAAAGTAATTTTAATGCCATGAAAAATATACTAGCAACAAAACAAATATCAGCAGGGCTGAAACTAAGAATGGCAAAATGTTACATCTTCTCAATATTCCTGTATGGTGCAGAAACATGGACATTAGACAAGAAAACAGAACAGAAAATTGAAGCCTTTGAAATGTGGATTTATAGAAGAATAGGTAGAATTGGATGGAAACAAAAGATAACAAACGATGAAGTTTTAAAACAACTAAAAATAAAAAGAGAACTTCTGAACACAATTAAGACAAGACAAATGACATTTTTGGGGCATGTTAAAAGACATAACAGCCTACTAAAAGTAATATTGGAAGGAAAAATACAAGGTAAAAGATAAAAGAGCCAGACCAAGACTAACATGGACGAGTAACATCAAAAGATGGACAAGTCAATCTATGTCAGCCTGCACCATCAAAGCAAGAAACAGAGTAGAATGGCGATCCATGGTAGCCAACCTTCGTTGCGGAGAGGGCACACGATGATGATGATGATGATGATGATGATGATGATGATGATGATGATGATGATGACTACACGAAAGCATTTGACAAGGTAAAGCATGTGGAAATAATCAATATGCTGGAGAAATTAAACATTGATGGCAAGGATCTGCGAATCATAAAAAACATGTACAGGCAACAAACAGCAGCTATACGAATTAACAACCAAACAGGACAATTCCAATATATAAAACAAGGAGTCAGACAAGGCTGTGTTCTGTCACCGGATTTGTTTTCACTTTACGGCGAATATATTATGAGATCAATAATAGACAAAAAAGGAATTGAAGTCAACGGTCACAACATAAATAATTTGCGATATGCGGATGACACAGCCTTAATAGCAGAGACAGAGAACGAACTACAAGAAATGATAGACATAATAGTAAAAGAAAGCAACAAGAAAGGTCTCAGTCTGAATGGCAAGAAAACAGAAGTAATGGTTATATCGAAGAAACAACCATCACCATCATGCAGCACAAAAATAAACGAGACAAATCTGAAACAAGTGCAACGTTTCAAATACTTGGGCACAATAATAACATCAGATGGGAGATGCACCACAGAAATAAAAATCTGAATAGCTCAGGCCAAAATAGCATTTCAGAAAATGAAAAATATCTTATGCAACAAATCTATGTCAATAAAAATGAGAAAGAGTGTTCATCGGTGCTATATAGAACCAATTCTGACCTATGGAAGCGAATCATGAACAGTAGACAAACAAATGAAAAGACGGTTAGAGGCCACAGAGATGGGATTTCTCAGAAGAATGTTGAAAGTTCCCTGGACAGCTAAAAAGACCAATGAGGAAGTTCTCAAAGAGGCCAACACAAAGAGGGAGCTCTTAAAAAACATCAGAAAGAAGCAATCAACATTTTTCGGGCACATCATGAGAAGAGGAAAGTTGGAATACTTGGTTACAACTGGCAAAATAAAAGGAAAGAGAGATCGCGGACGACAATGAGAGAAAATACTGGATAGCTTGGTGTCATGGCATGGAAAACAGTCAACAACAGAACTGATACGATTCACTGTAGATAGAAGATTGTAGAGGGACATGTTCACCTACGCCAACCGGTAAGGCACATGATGATGATGAGTAATACTTACCCACAATATTTTTGTTTTTCATTTCGTGAGGTTACGGGGGACCTGGCCGTGGTCAGGGAAGAAAAGAATAGAGTCAATGTTGTCACACATCTTAAGATGCGACTAAGGGACCAGAAACTTGGACGATGATACGGAGTTAGTGAATCTCAACTGAAGTCATTACAATGCTTTTGTTGGCGTGCTGTGGGCGGGCTACATACTGAACAAAGTAATTAAGTGTGGATTTCTTTTTTTTTTTTCGTTAGCCAGCTTTTACCTCTGACGAAGTCCCTAGAGACTAGGAACTGAATTTTGCGTGTTAATCCATTTTCCCCTGGCAGCCGTATGCCCAGAGGTCCCTCACCGCACAGGCAGATAACTCCGACTTCGGAGGTACTCATATTTTTTTCCGTCAATGAGTAATTGACGTGTCATGCCGGCCTCGCTGTTGAGACCAAGGATGGTTGCCGCAGAGAGAAACCATAAATAAAAATCCCAACTGGTGTAGCCGGGATTTGAACCCACAACTTTCTCTGTCTCGGGGCCAGCGTCTTGCCTCTAGACCAACTAGTCCCCCAAGTTGGATCTGAAATCTAAAGAGCTTTATGTTGAGCAATGAAGATGATCTGTCAACTAAACTAAACTAGAAAATTCAGCTGCTTACAGTTGTTACAGTAGTATAATAGTCAACATCTGGCGGAAAGGAAAAGAGTTTGACTCCAACATGACGCTCTTCAATACACGCGACTCAAAGTAAGTCTTTGAGTTTGTGAAGGTTTTAATATGAGGAATAACTCTCGACTGCTGAGTGTTGTGCCAGTGCGTGCCTAGTTAAAGATTAATACATCACAACTCTACGACTTTATACGCTAAAGTTTTAGCATATCCACCACTTTTACATTTGTAGATTACAGGTTCCCATGTGATCAGTGGAAACGCTCAACTATAAACAAATGTGTAAATATGTTTTTATAATGTAATAGTTAACAGCCAGTGGCCTGCAAAGCGATTGCCTCAGAAGTAAAAAAGTAAAGAGCCCGTCACGCCAAGTGGCGTATAGGGAATATGGTGTTAGTGACCATAAATTTTACAGACCTTCAGCACATGATTTTTGGAGTAATGTGGTCGGTATCACGCCCGTGTCGCTTTACTTTCCCAGAAAAAAAAACCGGTACCCATTTAAGGCTGGGTGAACCCGGAAGCCGTCAGTTGGGATCGAACTCTACTTCTTGTCCTTTGTAGTCCAGTTCACTAACCGCTGAGCTATCGCGGCTCCCAATCCTTACATATGAAAGTGAATAATTAACGATAAATAAACAAACACGAAAGCACTAGGAGGTCATATCAAAGTGGTTTACAGAAGAATGTTGAGAATATCAAGGACAGCTGAAAAGAGCATTGAGAAAGTTCTGAGAGAGGGCAGTACACAAAGAAATCTTTTAAACTCACATACAAACAGTTCTGAGAGGGCAGTGCACAAAGAAATATTTTAATCTCAGCCAGAAAAATTTCCGAGAGAGGGCAGTACACAGAGAAATCTTTTAAACTCATCTAGAAACAGTTCTGAGAGAGGGCAGTGCACAGAGTAATCTTTTAAACTCATCTAGAAAAAGTTCTGAGAGAGGGCAGTGCACAAAGAAATCTTTTCAACTCACCAAGAAAAAGACAGTCCGCTTTCCTTGGGCCTGTAAAGTTGAATATTGTAAAATGTGACAACAGAAAAAAAGGAAGTTAAAAGGAAACGAGTTAACGAGAGAAGATACTAGACAGTTTAACAACGAGACACAGAATTAAATCAATATTGGAACTGATGAGAAGTTCCGACATAAGAGACGCAAAGAGACATGACCGCCAACGCTTCCGGGATGACATCTGGCGATGATGATAATGATAATGATAATGATGATGATGATGATGATGATAATGATGATGATGATGATGATGATGATGATGATGATGATGATGATGATGATGATGATGGTGATGACCTCAGGATCGAATTGTCTTCATCTTAAAATGAAAAACGTCGTCAAGGTTAATTTCTAAGGAGAACGTTTTGTTACGGGGTGTTTTATTTATAAAACTTGGTAAGCAATATATCACTACAGTATCATCATCATCATCATCATCATCATCAAGTAACAAGCCTGCAGGCGTAGGTGATCACAACTTTCGTTGTGTCTCTCCACAACTTTCGATCACGACAGTTATTTATCATTTCTGTTGTTGACCTTCTGCCAAGCCATTCTAATAAGTTGTCTGGTATCTTTTCTCTTTGCCTCCCTCAATTTCTTCGTCCCTCAATTTTCCCAGTTGTTACTATATTCCAGTTGTTCTCTTCTCATTACATGGCCAAAAAATGATGATTGTTCTTTCCTAATATTGGAAATTAGCTCTCTTTTTGCTTTGACCTCTTTCAGAACGTTTTCATTACCCTTCTTAGCTGTCCATGGCATTCTCAACATTCTTCTGTAAAACCACATTTCTACAGACTCCAGGGATTTTCTTGTCTGTTGTCCTATTGTCCATGATTCACATCCATATGTTGAGACTGGCTCTACATAACTACAGTATAACAGAAGGAGATACCATCAGTGTAGAGTGATAATCCATCTATCTATCTATTGTCCTTTCGAGCCGAAGACGGCACATAGGGCAGAACCACAATCTCAAAAACAGAAACCTAACGTGCCAAAATGGCACATATTGCAGAGATCACTGCTTCGAAAATCTATGGTCTGTTTCCATAACAATAGTTTTTACAATGACAGCTTGTCAAGCCATCGATCAACCTCCTTAGCTCTACATAAAAAAAAACAATAGAAAAATAGATCATCAGAAGCTCCAATCACTCTCATCAAGCAGTTGTTTTGACTCCCTACCTACTTGGTAATCCATGGGAGTGGATCCACCAAGGTTCAAAGCTTAAATTCGATATATTCATGCTGCAATCTCAATACAAGAATGAAGGAATTAGTTAATCAAGTACTCACGCCGTGGACTGCTGCCAGACTGGATTTTGCCATGCCTCTAATTTGTGGGGAATGTAAACTGCTGTGACAATGCTGAAGATTTCTTTAACATTATATTTTAACTATTCGTGTTCTCGCATTGCGTAATTGTTTTTTTTCCTCTCAAATTCATGCAATACTAGTTATGGATTAATGATTATGCACCCCAGGCTCAACAGTAGATCAATTACTATTTTTTTTTAAATAAAGAGTATTTTTGAATTTCAAACATTGAAGTAAAAGTACTGGTTCCATAAATAATAAATATCTTGTATTTATCAAGACAGTAAAATATAACGATTAGAAATTACTGCACAGGAGATTGCACTTAGTGATGTTATCTAGCGCTTTAAAAAAAAATCTATAACATTTTTTATTTCAGAATATTTCGATTTTTAATTTCAAGCACTGTTCGATGATTATTTTGTTTGGATGAAGATAGGATCTACGCAGTTTCTGCTTCATGTAAACTCTGCTTATTTCTTCATTTGATTGGAGTCGACTCCCCTTAATATTCATGTATGGTGAATGTTCTTTTTTTCTGAAACTTTAAACTATTCTGTTATTAAATTCCTATTGGGTTAGGTTAATTAAGTTTAGTTGAGAGTTCATCTTCACTGTGCAATGTACAATACCATAGCGCTTAGATCTGCTCTTAAGCTCGTCCCCAGTATGAATCACGCCCACCATCACACATTAGCGAAAGTACTGAAGATAATT
Source organism: Megaustenia siamemsis (assembly GCA_032433765.1). Classification (NCBI taxonomy): domain Eukaryota; kingdom Metazoa; phylum Mollusca; class Gastropoda; order Stylommatophora; family Ariophantidae; genus Megaustenia; species Megaustenia siamemsis. Next base: position 60,509,521 of record JAVIAB010000092.1, on the reverse strand, counting down.
TCAGCTCTGATGCACAAACTCCATATCAGCGGGAAAAACCTTGACCTCAAACCCCTTCTTTGTCGCCTTTCACGACATGAGTGACAGGTGATCGTGACTCTGCTCTTGCCTCCCCAAAGAGAATCGTTTCAGGGATAGATGTATGTTTACAACACTCGGAAAGAGAATCGTTTCAGGGATAGATGTATGTTTACAACATTTGGAAAGAGAATCGTTTCAGGGATAGATGTATGTTTACAACACTCGGAAAGAGAATCGTTTCGGGGATAGATGTATGTTTACAACACTCGGAAAGAGAATCGTTTCAGGGATAGATGTATGTTTACAACACTCGGAAAGAGAATCGTTTCAGGGATAGATGTATGTTTACAACACTCGGAAAAAGAATCGTTTCAGGGATAGATGTATGTTTACAACACTCGGAAAAAAATCTAGTCAACAACACAAAAGAACAATAGACAGCCTGAAGAAGGATCAAACCCGTATTGTACTCCTCGAAGGAGCACTTGGCCACGAGAAACAAACGCTAGAGCACACGACCGACTATACAGGTAGACTAAACAGGTGCTGAGGAGTACCTATTCGATGGGCTTCCGTTTCCAAGATGGCGGAATTGAGTCACGTTCTCTCTATCGCTGCAGAAATTCCGTTGGATTCTTATCAACTTCGGGTTTCCGTTCCAATTTTCTGCATTCCAGTCGAAATGATGTTCTACTTGTTATATCTGCGCCATTGAATTGGCGTTGCACGCACAGCAATGCTCCGTTTTGACAATTCAAGTGTTGTGAATGCGCCTTCCAATGTCTAATGTTGATCTGCGTTTTACGTCACACAAAGTGCTGTTCAGTGACCATTTGATGGAGATGGTTGACGCAAGTTATTTACAAGTTCCAGCTCATTAATGTGGTGGGCTCCGTCAAGTCAGCGTCTTTGGGAAGTTTGTACCATGTTTCGTTCGTTGTAGACTGCATTCACTAGAGTAATCATGAATACATGGGCGCAGACATTTTGTGCGTGCTACGTCATCATAATGGATCATCGTGTGTCCCAAGACCGACCATGCGCTAATCTTGCGATCTTGCGTTTGGTGTGCATCGGGGATAATCTGACGACGAACTGTGTTTTGTATGTTCGGAGTTGGAGTTAAACACGATGTCCTAACATCATCAAGCGCCATACATTTACTATGACGATCATCATTTTCAGGAGGACGTGATCTTCCGGGCAATGTGATGGATAGGCGGCAGGAACCATTGAAGGCTATGTCTGCAAAGTGTTCCTTGTTGCAGTTACCTCATGTTCCAAGTCCGGCTTGTTGCAGGAGCTACTGAGTTAAGTGCTCTGTGCACACCGTGAGCTGTGTGTCTCATCCATTTTGATCATGTTTCGATACTCCAATTGTGTACGATGAATGATGATATCGTATGACAGGGAAGAGTTGGCTGTGTTCACTTTCTGTGCGGTTTCGCCTTATGTCTTTTGGCGTGTGCTGAGACTGCTATGATGGGGACTACAGTTACCTTTCTTTGTTTGGAAGATGAGTTATAATTCGGATGATTCCACTGGCACGGGCGGTTGAGCAATTATGGATTTTAATTCGCTTGCAGTGATACCGAGGCCTTCCATAACCAATAACCAACCAATAACCTATTCGATCCTTCTTCGGGCTGTCTATTGTTGTTGTTTTTTTTAGTTGTTGTTGATTGAATGTAATTTTTTTTTCAAGTGCTGTAAACTCTTCCCCTGAAACGATTCGCTGATCTATCACCTCGGAAGTTTCCCTGCTCAAAAATATTTATTTGTTATTATTTGTTATTATTTGTTATTATTTGTTATTAATTGATTTTGTTTGAAAGAGAGGAAAAATAAACATTAAATTTCTCTCCCGCCCCCCGCCCCCCACCGCCCCCCGGTAGTATCATGAATGAGTTCAATGGTGTTATCTTTGATTGTTAAGTTTGCGAGAGACTGTTCCACAATTTCGCCGGATAATGTGGGTCTTCTATTCGTATTTATGTTATATTTCATTTCAAATAAGATGATGGTTTTCGTGATTCCTTCTTTCTGCAGAACTTGTGTTTGAGCCGGGATTGTCAAGATTAATTGACTTTATGAATATTTGGTAAATATATTAAATATACGAATAATCAGTGTGTGTGTGTGTATATATATATATACACACACATATATATATATATATTACGTCAGTGTCTCATCCTGTTGCTCCATGGACTGATAATATTTCTTTTCCAATTTGTAAGTTTCCAGATTCTTTCTCGACAGTCCGTGACCTCTGAAACAACTATAAAACATATTCGACATGAATAAATTGTAAATTAAATTGCTTCCACGATCTCTCTCTCTCTCTCTCTCTCTCTCTCTCTCTCTCTCTCTCTCTCTCTCTCTTTTAGCACAATCAATTCCTTGAACTATAAATTGTAAACTTGTATAACCACATATATGTGAACATGCATGGGTGAATGTGATTTTTAAAGTAAGTGTGCTTGCATGTGTGTATGTGTACAAGTTTGTGTTTGCTTCTCAATTTAACGTTGTCTGTGAACTACTGGCCAACTTCATGTTTACCAAAATGAACGCTGCAAACTGCACTAGGTCAACTATGCGAACATGCTTGGTTTAAGGCAGCCTTTCTGACTTGCCAAACTCTCCCATCAGAACTCAAACAAATAACTGTTGTCGCTGGTGAGAAGCCCACACAAAGCGGCAAACATTGCCAGCAACTTTTCCCAGCAATACTTAGACTATGATTTCATTCAAAGTAAAAGCTATTTAACTCGACCACTTTACACTAAACATCTTGCGTCTTCACCATTTCTCATTTTAAAAAAAACCACTGTATTTGAAATATCATAACACAGTTTGTTAAACAAGTAATCGAGTAGCATCTATTATTTAAATCTACACTGCGCGTGATAAGAACATCCCGGTGTTTTGTGTTTGAACATTCGTAAATCAAAGGACGTTATCAATTGTAGACCGATGGTTTGGATAAGAATTAATGCACTATTCCTGTTCCCGTGCAGACACGGTTTGTATGCCTCCCTCAGGGACCAATACGACCACTCATTTAGAACACCTACTTTGATCAGCACCTGGCAGAACAAGTAGTAACTAATTATGAAACATGATAATTTTGTCTAATAAGAGGATTTCGGGGCAATTTAATGTGAATGGTTTTATCAAAGTGGTTCCGAAAAAAATATCTGTGTTAATTTAATAATTGTTAATCTAATCCTGGTCAAATAAGATCCTGATGATGTACAAAGAAGAAGCATTATCAAATTATTTGTACATTTATAAAATATCGCTCTTTTTGTCGTGAATAAAAATAAAACTGATGTAGTAGTTAATGTGTGCAATGAGGAACATCTTGTTTGTGTTAATACCCATCAATTTTATAAGTACAATAATCTGCCATAACAACTACAACTCTTCAATTTTGAAGAGTTCTAAAAATGTAGTCGGTTTGAGAGTTTTAACATTGAACGTAAATGATAGTTTGTCAACATCAAATATTAGATTACGGCATACTTCCGGATATAATGCACATACATTATCTGCAGTGCGCATAAATCAGACTTTGCTTTTAGATTCTCCACACAGAGACATACATGAACCACGTAACACCTACAAATATTTGCCCTTACATAAACTGGATAAAGAAAATATCGATCTATCGTATCAACAGCACGTTTATCCACATTTTCGCGCTTTGATGTCCAGAGCAAGTAGTGGTAAATATCCATTCACGAGCTCGTATTCTCAAACTAATTTGATTCCAAAGATGGATCCTTCACGTAAGTACCGTGAGCAAAACAACGTAAACTTCAATGATTCAGAAATCAATGCTACTGGAAATTACTCAAAACCTGTCGCTTACTCTGGTCTGACTAATCAAGTCTTGTTGCAAATTTATCGTGCACGAACTCCGTGCTCCAAATCAAAGCTTCATTGGATTCGAGCTGAAGACAATTGTTCCATCTTTTTTATCTGCGCTAGGAATCAAATAGCAGCTGTTCTCACATGCCCGGGCACGGAAGTTTGGTCGCACAGCGTGACTAACTGTGTTCCTGCTAGATCCATATGGGACGATTGCTCTAAACGAAACCACAAGCCTTCCAACACAGATGCTGGCCTCATGTACAGGAAAAGTCAGGATAGAATACAGAAAACAGCGGCATCGCACTTATTTCATTCACCACCTCAAAATCCACTACCCATAAGCAACTCTGAGCTCGACGGTGGGCGTTACAGTTATGATTATTATAACAAGCTGCTTGAGTTAAAGAAAAATTCCAAAAGAGGACGTCAGCATTTGGTAGCATCATCCAGTCGAAACGGGGAAGGAGGCAAAGTTAATAAAAGAATAACAAACTCTCCAATACAAAATCCAGCGTACAATATTCATCCAAGATATTCATCACGAAATGTTGTAACAAAAAAACGAAAATATGAACAACACACAAACTCTTTACAAAAGTCCAACTTTAGTGGACTTAGGCACCGCAAGCCTAATGTTCGGAAACACGAAGGCAGCCACGATTTAACTAAACACTGGAAGGCACCAATTCGTCCTTCAATGCATGTAACAACGTCACCAGTAACTAGTTCACCGACAAAATGGAGATATACTGGCACGAAGCATTACCAACTGCAGAAATACGGGCACAGTTTTCACCGCTACCATGAGGATGAAGGTAAAAGTGTTCACGTTGACGAACCAGAAAATAAAAACAAAAAGAGAAATAACAGAGGTAACATAAAACAAATTAGGAATAGTTACATTAAGTACTCAGCAGTCCCAAGGCAGCTTACAACTTCCGGTTATGAGATCCCAGTATTCAACTTTGACTCCTCTGTTTCCCGCTTGATCAACTCTCCAACCGAATCTCCAGCTGAAAACACAGTCAGGAAAGTTCCATTCCAGACAACACAAATTCCGCTACATACAACAACACAAATTCCGTTGCAGACAACAACATCACTGCAAGCAACTACTATCGCCGTTGTTGGGAAGGACAGAGAAAACAGTACGTTTTCTCCGTACACAGCAGGTGTGTATTTTGGTGCCAATGGTTATTTAATAATTTATAGTCTGTATTCTATTCCGCTTTAAATATAACAAAACGAAGCTCAAGACGCTGGATTGTAGCATTAGCTGAAGGTGTTCAGCAACACATAGCTGACTGTTGACGTCAGGATCAGAGTATCAGAAATTGATTTAAATCACACACCACCTACCGTGGTGAAGTAGATTACCTAGTCTGGTTAAGCGAATAGAAACTAATGAGGGAAGACAGTCCCGGTATACAAAAACGTGCTTAACTCGGATGTACTGATTAAAATGCGCACATATCGCATCTTGCTGTAAAGCACGACACACCCTAATTTGCATCTACTTAATGTCTTTTTAAGGACATACGAGAAAGAAAAATAATTGTTGATGGAAGTAGCAAAATTATTGAAAAAACTTGCATGCCACTGGCTTTAGAACGAAAAGTAATGGTTAAGTGATATTGACATTTAAAAATTAATCATTGTATTGTTTATAAAATAGCAAATGACACATTTCATCAGTTGTAGAGTTTATCTTTGGTTTTTAATTGGAAAATAAATGCGTTAATAAAATAAAAATAAATACATTGTAAGAAAATATTAACAACTCTTCTACAGTTACAGTTGTAACTTAATTGAATAGAAAACTTGGGATAAAATTTGTTAATGTTCTGTAAAACCAAATTTATGAAATATCATTAATACTATTAATTATCGTTCGGTACAGTTAAATAAACCTAATTTTGGGACAGCTATCCCCTTTTCTACAGTGAAAGTCAGTGCCAATCAGCACAAAGAAACATCATATGCAAAGAATATTTACCCCCGTTATATGTTGCTAGTGCTAAACGAAGTCCCTAACAAGTCATAGTAAATAGTTAGATACCATAGAAATGACATGTGTTAGAAAAGCTGTTGGAGTAACTAGAAGATACACGATCAGAAACGGGGTCGTAAGAGAAAAAGAGTTGGCTTAGATCCAATTTTCAAATACAAAAGCCACAAATAAATTAGTTTGCCCACCTTAAGACAATGTATGATACCATACCATACAAGACATAAAAAAAACGAGGACACAGTACTCGAGACAGAACCAGATTACGTAAGAGGACCATCATCAGATAAACTACAAAGGCATCAAGTATCGCTGTTTGAGGCTGACAGAAGAGCAAGAACAAGAGCTTCGTATTTTCCTTGACACCCGAAGTGATAACAAGAGCTTCGTTTTTTTCTCGACACCCGAAGTGGTAACAAGAGAACGAAAAGAAGGAATGTATACCTAATAGGTAAAGTGATATAGAAAATACAATTGTGAACGCCCTGAAAAGGGAAAAGAAGAAGAGGAAGAAATGTAGTGGATTTTAGGCACCGCGGACCAATTACTGACCAACGAAGCAGGCACTTGGTCAAACAACGAGAAACCTTGTGATTGACAAGTTAAAGAAAGACGCTCACAGACGGTTAGACTACATGAACTGGAAGAAGGGTAAATAATAATCTGATAGAATATTACCATTTTGATTAATGTTATCAGTGAGAGGGAGTATATAGACTTGAATTAAAAGAAAAATTATAACATGTAATGTTATTCTATATGAAAAATACATGTCTATAACTGACAATTAATGATGTGAACTACTGCAGAATGTGGCGTGTCCATCACGAGCATGATTGTCGGAGGCTTACCTGCCCAGCGTGGACGCTGGCCTTGGGTGGTGTCTCTTCAGCTGTCCTGGATTAGCAGGCACGTGTGTGGAGCCACGCTGATACATCCTCATTGGGTAGTCACTGCCGCGCATTGTGTCTCTGGGTAAGCTGGTTCTATTTGTTAACTCTCCTGTGTTCGTTTGAGCTTTAACAAAGTATCATATTGTTGAGATATTAAGAAGATAAAAAATAAACCGCACAATCACACAGATGCACACACAAACACATGTTATAGAATGCACCTACTCAATCACACAGATGCACACTCAAACACATATTATAGAATGCACCTACTCAATCACACAGATGCACACACAAACACATATTATAGAATGCACCTACTCAATCACACAGATGCACACACAAACACATATTATAGAATGCACCTACTCAATCAAACAAACAAACCTTCTAATGTAAACGGTGTTGATTTATGACGTAGAGTTTTAATTAATTGGGTTTTTTTTTTTTTATATTTAGAGAAGTCTGTTCACTGAAGACCAGGGTCGGCTCAAGGTACTGAAACTCAGACAGTTGCGCGTGGCGCCATTAAGAATCTAAAATTGTTTTTTCTTGTGAACATTTGTATAATTACACTTTAAAAGGTCGCCGAAATTAAGTTTGCATAGGGCGCCAACAACCAAACGTTGTCGCTGCCAAAAATGAACGTAAATGTACTCTTTTATATATCTCCTTTTATTTCTATCACCCATTTTATTTTCAACATTACACTTTGACTCTCTTGTGGCAACGTTAACGTGGCTGAATGAAGTTAGTGAACAGTACCATATGGTTGCCAATGCTAACTTAAACAATGAACATATCAATGATAATGAAATATGCGATAGGGAAGGGAGATAAATGAATATATAAAAATGAATCATTGGATAGCGTGTTTTTCTTTTTTCTTCCCTACAGGCCTGATTTCAATTCAGCCGATGAGTGGAATGCTGTGTTTTGGCAGCATGGATCTTCACAGAGCGTAGACCACATAGTAAAGGTGAAGAGAGTACTTATATTTCATGTGTTACGTATTGAAGAGCGCGTGTTTGCTTGTTGTTAATCCTCTTATATCTGGCACTCAAGTACTTCCAAACTGTGCAAGGCAAACCCTCATTGTCTACTACTACAGGTGTAAACATCAATGACTAGCCAAACTTAATTAATAGGTAAAGATTGAACCGATCAGACAAACCGCGGCAAGGGACCTCATGTGGTAAACTTTAACTCTTTCTGTACGATTCGATGCACCATGCACCGTGTCAATTTCGGTCGCGTACGTTGCACCGCACAGTGCGTCACTCTCACTTTGATTAGTGTAAATTGTCATCAAACCATATACTGTTTACTTGTCTTATATCATCTTAGTATTGGTGAAATCTAATTCCTTGTCGAATTATCTAAAAAATTCATATATAATATTTTAATCGTTAGATAAATATAAACGTTAATTTGATATTTAAAGTCTTGAAAAATTGTGTCTCTGAAATTTCTACTTCTGAATTGATAAAAACCTTCCGTGCTGAAAGAGTTAATAATTAACAAAACGTTCCAGATCTTACTGATATGAGTGAGAAAGAGAGAGAGAGAGACAGAGAAAGTAAACAGAGAAAGAGAGACGGAGCACGAAAACAGCGAAATTGTTTTACCTTTATTTCATTACCTAAAAATCATGCATAAGATCCAGGGATAACAAAATCTTCCCATTTCCATAAAGTGGTTCTTTCCTGAGAGAGAAAGCAAAGGCGGCAGTGAGAAATAGCTCGTACAATGAAATGTGAGTTGGTGTTTGTTGCTACTGTTGTTCGTCTCTTCCTGTCTGTGAAGACAACATTATTGTCATTCTTCTCTGTTAAAGTGACTTCAGAGAGCTAAACCGAAACATAAAAAAGTATGTTGGTACGAGGACATGCATTCGTTGATTATTAACTGATCCAGGAATATCATTTTGTATTGGAGTTTGACTTATCAGCTACAGCTGTTTCTATGTGTTTTCATCTCACCTTAAATTGCAATGGAATCATTAATTTTACTGCACCACATTCCAGAAAGTGGGAAAACACTCTCCCATTACAGCACCGGGCTGAGAGTGTAGCAAACAACACTCTCCCATTACAGCACCGGGCTGAGAGTGTAGCAAACAACACTCTCCCATTACAGCACCGGGCTGAGAGTGTAGCAAACAACACTCTCCCATTACAGCACCGGGCTGAGAGTGTAGCAAACAACACTCTCCCATTACAGCACCGGGCTGAGAGTGTAGCAAACAACACTCTCCCATTACAGCACCGGGCTGAGAGTGTAGCAAACAACACTCTCCCACTACTGCACCTGTTTGAGAGAGTGACAACAAAACTCTCATATTACCCTCATAGCGTTGAGAGATTATCAACAACCCTCTGACAATGGCCATAGTTGATACAACGACATCTTTACATTAGTTTATTGAGTCGAAAGATAATCTTCAATGCACAACGGAAAACTCAATCTTTATAATGGCCTTAATTTGTTTCATCTGCCTATCACGTGATCGTCTACCTAATTGTAGTTCCCAAGATAAAATATTACTTTGTAGACACGTATCCGGCATGGAGAGCCTCGTTCCTGTAGCAGTTAGTCATCTGGGGAGGTCTTTTATTTTTTCTTGGAAAGAAAAGCGGGACCAGACATAATACTGATCACATTACAAGTAAAATATACTGTTGATCAATAAAATATGTGCACAAACTCCATATACAATATACGTTCCGGTGCCTGACAGAGTTCTTTATTCTTATTTCTTCTATTTGTCCAGATTTTCGAGTTACATGATTATCCCATCTCAGCTCTGTTTTTATTGTTTGATGTGCTATTTTATTGTGTGATGAGTTCTTTTTTGTGTGTGATGTGTTCTTTTTTTAAGCCAGCATGCGACAGAATTGGTGCATCGTTTACTATTATTTTGTCTTAAGGATCTGTTAAGCTTGAATAAGTACTTTTGAGACGACGGTATTTGCTCTATATATAATGTGCTCTATATATAATGTGCTCTATATATAATGTGCTCTATATATAATGTGCTCTAAATATAATGTACAAAAAAGAGTAAAGAGCCCCGTCGCACCAAGTGGCGCATAAGGAATGTGGTGTTAGTGACCATAAATTTTACAGACCTTCGACACATGATTTTTTGGGGTAATCTGGGCGGTATTACGCCCGTGCCGCTTTACTTTCCCAGAAAAAATCCGGTACCTATTTAAGGCTGGGTGAACCCGGAAGCAGTCGATCAGGATCGAGCCCGACTTTTGTCCTTTGTAGTCAAGTTCACTAACCACTGAGCTATCGCAGCTCCCTCTAAATATAATGTGGTCTATATGTAATGTGCTCTATATATAATGTGCTCTATATGTGATGTGCTCTAAATTTAATGTGGTCTATATATAATGTGCTCTATATATAATGTGCTCTATATATAATGTGCTCTATATATAATGTGGTCTTTATATAGTGTGGTCCACTTTTGTTTCTAACCAGCACCCACAGTTTGTGAACGCCAACAACTACCCCAATGATATTGCTCTTCTCCATCTGGCTGAGCCTGCAGACGTGACAGGATTTGATGTCCGCCATGCCTGCATACCTGCCAGTGATAATCACCAGGATGAGTGGCCGGAGTGTTGGATTATGGGCTGGGGCGAAGCTGCAGGTACGAATGATCTTGTAATAGCAGCTACTCGTTCCTTCATTAAACTTCAGTAATTAGTAGCATCTACAATTAACTCTTGCTTTCTTTTGTATCTTATCTTCTTACTCCATTATGTCCAGCACATCCCGTTACACACAAACGCGCGCGCGCAAAATCACACACACACACGTACACTAACATATACTCACATACACACACACTCACATATACACGCGTACTAACATATGCACACACTCACACATATACTCACACACACATACATACATACACCCACATACACAAACACTCACATACACTCACATACACACACACTACCATACATACACTCACATACACACACACTACCATACACACACACTCACATACACAAACACACTCACATAGACACACGCGCACATACACTCACATACACTTTTTTGCCACAATTAATGTTACTTATAGTCACTCGGCTAGAACCGTCTCTCCTGTTCCTTCCTTCATTAGCACACCTTTGTTTATAATTGCGATAAATGGTTCCTGAATGTTGAGTTGTCGTGTCGTAACGCAATCGTTTGTTCCTCGCCTGTATGCATTTATTGAAATACACAGAAACACTTCATTTGTTATTTTTAATTTGTTCGTCAAGGATGTTGAAATGTTATGTTTTCTGTACGACTTCAACAAAATACCATCATCTCGCACGGCTCATAGTCATACAATGTAAAGGTAAAGGTAAAGTACGAGACTTGTGGAACCGGCGTCTTAGCACGCGAGTTTACACCCATATGTGCTCGGTCTTTGTTGTGCCTCTCACTTTTTCTCGAAGTTCATTGTATGGAAGTTCTTAATGTTGATTTCTGGAGCATCGTGTAGATGAGCTATACAGCCTCATTGCCTGCCTGTCTGCCTTTTTATACACGCTAGGAATAAGACTAAATGTGTGTATGAATGAGCAAACTCATTTGCATAGAAGTTACAAAGGTGTAACTGCTTAACATAAATAATATGTCATTCATTTAAATGTTGTAGGACTATATCTTGAACATAGTGTACAGGATTTATTAATTTTTGAGACAAAATTAATCCTATATGTGCTCTCCTTGATCGCACATCAGACGATCTGGCAATGGAACTTAAGGAACTGGAGGTCAACATAAGAAAGAACTCTGAGTGTTCCGCTCGTTGGGGAAGAAAGAGAATTCTCAAATCCCATGTTTGTGTGGGTAATGGAGACAGTGGTGCCTGCAACGTGAGTACAATCTTCTTTGTATTCTCATCGCACAAAAATGTGACCTTCCTTATTCTTGTTTCTATTCAAACTTGCTATTTTATTCATTCTCTGCATTATATATATTTTTTTTTAACTCCACCTATTTTCATTTTAATTGTTTGTTTTATTAGAAAAATTCGCATATTTTCTTCCTTTATTTTCTTCGTTATGCTTTTAATTTTACTTTTTCTTTTAGACTCTTGTTTTTATTCAACTTCGTTGTTACTATACTTATGTTCTCTCTGTTGTTCTCTTTTTTAACGTTCCAGAACACTTCATCTCTTCCCACTTATGCTATCTTATCAATAAAATTATGTATTGTTTCTTTAATTTGTTAACAACCAAAAGTAAATACAAACTGACACAACCTAAATGAGATGCCTAAGAAGATAACAGAACGTACTAAAAAGAGAAAGCCCAGACAGAAACCCACGGAAATCGTTAACATTCACGATCGGCAGAAAAAGTATGAAAGGCAGGCACAGGCAACGATAGATTAATGAATTATCAATTAACACAATGAGCGTCATGTGCGAAATGAATTACCTGATAAACATAAATGATGAACTCAACACTAAATGTTTTCTCAAAGTTGAATAACAACAAATATTCTCTCTCTCTCTCTCTCTCGCTCTCTCTCTCTCGCTCTCTCTCTCTCTCTCTCTCTCTCTCTCTCTCTCTCTCTCTCTCTCTCTCTGCAATCAAGACCCAATCAGAGTAGGATTCCAGACTCTCTCATGAAGTCAGCTGTCTGTTTAAGCGAATCGATTGTCCCATATAGTTTCTCTTCCAGGGAGGTGGGTGTGGACCACATTGCTCTTCTCAGGTCTGTGTACTGAGGGCAATCCTGTAGAACATGTTTTGTAGTCATATTGTCCAGTGTACAATGGCATAGGCTTGTTGTACCTATTTTAAATTTGGCGAACATGTGATTTCTCATTCTATTGTGGCCAGTGCGTAGGCGAAGTATGATGACTTGATCCCTCCTTGATAGTTGGTGGTATCCGTCATTCTCGTTATGCTTTGGGTGTTCTCATTTCCAATTTTCATGGTACTGACCTTTGAGGATGGATTTGGCTTCATCATAACTGAGCGGATGGTTCTCTTGTGGTAATCTCCCTCCCTCATTAGCTAATTTGTCTGCGCGTTCGTTCCCGTATATATTACAGTGTGATGGTATCCACTGAATGACTACTCTCTGGAAGTTATTGCATAGTTGGTCTAGGGTTGTTCTCAAGTCATCTAGTTCATTGTTCTTAGGGCTTTTTAGAGCTGATAATACTGATAGTGCATCAGTCAGAATCACCAATTTATTGTGCATGTTATTTTTGTGTTGAGTAGCCAGTGTTGCAGCATCTCTGAGGGCCTCAGTTTCTGCTTTAAAGTTGTTTGAGATTTTTCCAGTAGCTATTGACTTGGTGATCTCGTCCTGATTATTCAGCGTCAAGAACACACCTCCCCCTCCATTTCTGGTGGTATTTGTAGCAGAGCAATCTGTGTATATGTGGGACCAAGAGTCCTGTGGGTAGGTATCGTGTATGTGTTTTTATGCTACGTGTTTTCTTTCTGTGTCTGACTGGGTGCCTTTTTTCATGATTCCTGTTATATTTTCCTTAAGTTCTTGTATGTTATGTTTCCCATGAGAAGACATATTCAGATGGGCCCAAGAGTTTCGGTATTGTTTGGGAAAGTACTGGGTCTCCAGTAGTTAGTTCATTGGCGATTTCAGCGAAGTTGTTCCTCTTTAGTCGTACAATTCCGAAACCAGTTATTCTTTGGTGCATGGGGTGGCTAAGGAGCCTTCTATATTTCTCCGCTTGTTGCAATACTTTAGTGACCCGTTTGTCATCTAAGGGTTGTAAACCTATAACTGTTTCTAGAGTCTTGATAGGTGTAAATTCCACAGCACCAGTGAGGATATGGGCAACTTGGTTCTGTGTTCTGTTAATTTTGCGAAGGTGTGATTTGGAAGCCATAGCCCAGGCTGTGACTCCATACTCTAGGACTGGTCTGACTCTTCCTACGTATAGTCGTTTCAAGATATTGTTGTCTGCTCTCCAGTCCGTTCCTGCCAATTTCTTCATAATATTAGTTCGTTTTCTGGCTTTTTTTCTTGCTGTCTATCGGATTTTTCCAAGTCATTCTGCGATTCACGGTGACGCCAAGATATGTTGGGTTTTGGTCAATAGGGAGTGTATGGTCTTTTATCTTCAAGTTTGCAGAGAGTGTGTTTCTTGATAGGCTGAAAATTGTATATGTAGTTGTTTTTTTTTTTCGTTAATTGATAAGAACCAGGTGTTCGTCCATTTTTCAAGTTCACCTAGGGCATCTTTCATCCTAGATCCAGCCACCGACATACTTTCCTCGCGAGCCCATAACGCCAGATCATCAGCGTATATTGCTGAGTGTATTCTGGGTGGGATGTCCATTACGATGTCATTTATGAAAATTAAAAAGAGTGTTGAGGACAAGACTCTGCCTTGTGGGACACCTTGTTCGATTGTGACCTTCTTACTTAGTTGAACTTGTACTTGTACTCTGGCCGTTCTATCCTGAAGGTATCGAGAGACCCAATTGAATAGACGACCCTGGATGCCAAGTCTAAAAAGCTTGTTCTTTAAACCCTCTCGCTATACCCTATCAGAAGCCTTCTCCATGTCGATCCACACTGCCAGTGTGTGTTTCTTTTCATGTAGAGCATCCTCTATTTCCTGTGCGATGTAGGTGACCAGGTCTTCAGTTGATCTGTGCTGACGGAAGCCACTTTGTTGTGGTACGATTTGTTGTTTTGTCTCCAAATGCCGCTTAAGTCTTCCGTTAACTACCCTTTCCATGAGTTTACTCAGGCATCTCAGTAGGCTAATTGGTCTATAGCTACTTGGGTTTAATAGTGGGTCTTTTCCACGCTTGAGGATGGGCACCATAATAGCTTCTTTCCAGATTGCCGGCACATGATCTCTCTTCCAGCTAGAATTTATTATCCTTAGAAGCTGGCCCTTGGCTTTCTGTCCCAGATTTATGAGCATTACGTTGGTGATTCCATCTCTACCAGAAGAACTTCTGAGCTTCAATTCTTTGAGGGCAAAATCTAATTCAGTAGGGGTAAAGATGGTCATCTGATGCTCTTCTGGTGATAAAGGCGTGTGTCTTGCATTTTGGTGTTCCCGTCTTGCAGCTTTCTGTTTGTCTATTGGAATGTTTATTCTACTAATGTTTATGTAAGTCTCTATCAGTAGATTTGCTGCCCTTTTGCCTGTGAGGATATTCTGATTGTGTGCTAATGATATTGAAGGTCGGCAGTTGTTTTCGTCGCTCAGAGCTTTCGCAAGTTTCCATAGTTTATGACCATTTTTGTCTAGGTTAAAGCTCTCTGTTTTGTCTATCCAGCTCTGTCTTGCTGATATCATGACCTCACGTCTGTATGTGGCATATGCTGCTTTGTAGGCAATGTTGCTCTCTGTGTTGTGTGATGTTTCAGCTAGTTCTCTGGCAGAGTCCAGTTCCGCTTCTAGTCTTTGTATTTCCTTTCTCCAGTATGGCTTGTAGTTTCTTCTTGTTCCTCTATGAATTTAATCTTTAGCAGCTCTTAGGATTCTATTTGTTGATCGCTCTATCATATTATTTACCTTCTTTTCGTGAGTGTTGATAGGCGCAGTATATGCATCAGTGAGCCTGGCAAACTTTGCCCATTCTGCTCTCTTATAGTTCCAGCGGGGGAGAGGTATTTGCAACTCCTGTTTGTGAGCAAGATCCACTGAAAGTTTGACTGGTCTGTGGTCATTATCTCCAAGTTGGTTCAGCACTTTTCTGTTTATTTTTATGGATATGTCTCCAGTTGCAAATGCTAGGTCGGGAGTGGAAGTTGTTTTCCATCTTCTTGAGTAGAAGGTTGGAGGGTCCTCTCTAGAGTTTATGAAGAATAGGTTGTTGTCTATTTCCCATTCTTCCACTTCTTCACCTCGAGCATTGGTCTCCTGATATCCCCATCTTTCAGAGTGGCTGTTAAAGTGTCCTACTACCAGACACTTTGATGGTGTTATTTCCATTGACTCCAGCTTCAGTAATTTGTCATTTGGACAGTATATGTTAAATATCCTTATTCTAGCAGCGTTAATGTATTTATCTGTACCAATGGTCTCTGTCTCTCCGTTTGTGACTACTTCTATCAGTTTTGATGGGATGGAATTTTTAATAAGTATAAGAATTCCACCCTTGTGACCGTCCCTGTCCTGTCTAAATGTTTGGTAGCCCCTGATCATAAATCTGTGCTGAGGATTAAGGTGAGTTTCCTGGATGCAGGCAACGTCTATCTCCTGCTCTGATAGCCTGCTCGTTAGGGCTTGCTTTTTGTGGTATATGCCCTCCGCATTCCAGTGTAATATATTCAGGTGTTTCTTGAAGACTTTCCGGTCAGCGGTAGTTTCCCTCTGGTCCCATTTCCTAGCTCTCCAAAATGGGTCAGGGTGACCACAAGTAACTTGGGGTGGACCCCCTTCGTGGCACCTGGGGGGGGGGGGGGGGGGAAGACTCCACAGACCGAAAATCATAATTAGAGTATTTTAGATCCATTTTGATTGAATACCTGTTAAAACGTTGCATTGTGTTCTGCGCCAGTGGCCCAGTGCATCAGATTTCATCCAGCATTTTATTCAGGTTTACTTTCTTTAGCCTTTGATTGTCCCCAACCTTCCTGCAAGGCAGCAGATTGTCTTTTCTGTAGGGGGATTCTGCCCTTAGATGGTCGGCCCTCCCATGTTTACGAGCAAATATTAATGAAGTAGACTAAAAAAGGGCGTCATAGTGCACATGTTTCGATGACGCCTTGCGCTCGAAAGCACACGATTTAAATTCAATGTGGGGAGATAGATTTTATAACACTGACCTCTGAGGTCAGGTAGATCAGATCGATTGAGTTATCCTATCGATGGCGGACAATAAGGATGATGGACTTCACGTCTGAGTTCAAGATGAGTGTGTCAAAGATTGGTAGTAAGAAATAAAAAATGTCTGTGTTCGGCAGTTTAAACAAGCTAAACAAAACATTAAGATTTGTATTATTATTTATATGACTTTCTGAAGATGACCCGTGGGTTCTTATGGGTGTTCTAAAGTTCGTGTAGAAGTTCATACGAATTAGCAACCAAACAGGACAATTACAAAATATAAAACTAGGAATTAGACAAGGCTGTGTTATGTCGCCGGATTTGTTTTCACTTTACAGCGAACTTATTATGAGATCAATAGTAGACAAAAAAGGAATTTAAGTCAACGGTCAAAACATAAATAATTTGCGATATGCGGATGACACAGTCTTAATAGCAGAGACAGAGAATGAACTACCAGAAATGATAGACAATAGTAAAAGGCAACAAAAAAGTCCCAGTCTGAATAGTAAAAAAATAGAAGTAATAGTTATATCAAAGAAACAATCATCAGTCAACATGCAGCATAAAAATAAACAGGACAAATCTGAAATAAGTGCGACGCGTCAAATACTTGGGCACAATAATAACATCGGATGGAAGATGCACCACATAAATAAAAAGCAGAATAGCTCAGACAAAAATAGCATTTCAGAAAATGAAAAATATCTTATGCAACAAATCTATGTCAATAGAAGTGAGAAAGAGAGTTCATCAGTACTATATAGAACCAATTCTGACCTATGGACGCGAATCAGGACAGTGGAAAAAAAAACAAATGGAAAGACGATTAGAGGACACAGAGATGGGATTTCTCAGAAGAATGTTGAAAGTTCCCTGGACAGCTAAAAAGACCAATGAGGAAATTCTCAAAGAGGCCAACACAAAAAAAGGGAACTCCTAAAAAACATCAGAAAGAAGAAATCAACATTTTTCGGGCACACCATGAGAAGAGGAAAGTTGGAATATTTGGTTACAACTAGTAAAATAAAAGGAAAGAGAGATCGCGGACGACAAAGATAGAAAATACTGGATAGCTTGGTGTCATGGCATGGAAAACAGTCAACAACAGAACTTATACGATGCACTGTGGATAGAAGATTGTGGAAAGACATGATCGCCTACGCCAACCGGTAAGGCGCATCATGATGATGATAATAATAATGATGATGATGATGATGATGATCGTGTACCTTTGCATTCTGCATGAACCCGGCCTTGTGTATCGAGGCAAGAGTATTGAGAACTAAGAAATACGGCACAGTTCGTTATAGCCCCTCAAAAGCAAAATGAAAATCGGTCAATTTCCGCTCTCAAAATAACGTAAAAATGTATCGTATAATGTTTACAATTTTGACAGCTTCTTGAATTGTCATCCACAGGGTGATTCTGGCGGGCCGCTCATATGTCGAAGCGAAGGGTACCATTACCTCGCCGGCGTGACGTCATGGGGAGTCAGCGGATGTCAGACCACGGGTTACCCAAGTGTGTTCACCAGAGTAGCTTTTTACACTGACTGGATACAGAGTGTGATACATTCACACAGAGGATGAATTGTTGTCAGCAGAAGAAGATACAGAATGTGATACATTCACACAGAGAATGAATTGTTGTCAGCAGAAGAAGATACAGAGGATGATACATTCACACAGAGAATGAATTGTTGCCAGCAGAAGAAGATACAGAATGTGATACATTCACACAGAGAATGAATTGTTGTCAGCAGAAGAAGATACAGAATGTGATACATTCACACAGAGAATGAATTGTTGTCAGCAGAAGAAGATACAGAGGATGATACATTCACACAGAGAATGAATTGTTGCCAGCAGAAGAAGATACAGAATGTGATACATTCACACAGAGAATGAATTGTTGCCAGCAGAAGAAGATACAGAATGTGATACATTCACACAGAGAATGAATTGTTGCCAGCAGAAGAAGATACAGAATGTGATACATTCACACAGAGAATGAATTGTTGCCAGCAGAAGAAGATACAGAATGTGATACATTCACACAGAGAATAAATTGTTGCCAGCAGAAGAAGATACAGAATGTGATACATTCACACAGAGAATGAATTGTTGCCAGCAGAAGAAGATACAAAGAATAAATGTTGTGAGAGATATGTCAAGATGCGAGTTGTATGAAATAGAAAGATTTGTTCTAAAACGGTAGAGAGATTAACCTTAAAGTACACGTACAACGGTATTTCTTCCGTTTGATGTAGAGGTATATGTAGAGCATATCAAAAGTATGTAGAGCATATCAAAAGTATGTAGAGCATATCAAAAGTATGTAGAGCATATCAAAAGTATGTAGAGCATATCAAAAGTATGTAGAGCATATCAAAAGTATGTAGAGCATATCAAAAGTATGTAGAGCATATCAAAAGTATGTAGAGCATATCAAAAGTATACATATCATATGTAGAGCATATCCATGCCCTGCTGAAGATATATCAGTTTATATTAATAAATCACAGTCCAGTCTAAAACTATGTTTTCTAGCGAGATAACTTTTAATCAAGTGAGAGAGTAAAAGTACTTAGCCATTTTTACCGACAGCAGAAATTAGGTAGAGATATTGAAACCAGAATCTACAAAACTAATAATGTAAGCTATCAAATTGCACCTTACGTCATCATCATCAAATACCATGCCTGCCGGCGTAGGTGGTCGTGTCTCTCCACAACTTTTGATCTCGACAGTAATTTATTATTTCTGTTGTTGACCTTCTGCCAAGACATTCTCTTAAGTTGTCTGGTATATTTTCTCTTTGCTTCCCTCCATTTCTTTGTTCCTCGATTTTCCCAGTTGTCACAATATACTCCAGCTGTTCCCTTCTCATTACATGACCAAAAAATGATGATTGTTTCATCCTATTATTGGAAATTAGCTCTCTCTTTGCTTTGACTTATTTCAGAAAGTTTTCATTACTCTTCTAATATAGACCCTATTAAAACATAACAATAAGATTATACAAACAAGTAATTAACAGAAATATTATATATTTTTTTGTATTATTGCGCTATCATTGTCAAATATTACTAATTCTTGAAAGACACAAGCACATAATAAAAACAACATGCGAAATGTATAAGGCAAGTTGTAAACAAAACTAGAAGAGATAACATTAGAAATGAAACGCTTAAAGAAATGGTGGGCGTTAACACCATCGATTGACTATAATGAACAACAAAGGATTAAATCGTTTGGTCATCTGACGAGAACCTAGCCAGTCTGCAGCTCAAGCTTATACTTTGTACATGAAAACATCATTAAGCACAAATAAATCAAGCTACACAACCAGCCTAAGTCAAAACATTCATTCTCTCTGCAACGCTACATAGCTCAAGCAGTAAGATAAACGAGAAAAAGGAGAGGACATATTAGAGAAGGGAACAAAGCACAGAGGCACGCCTAAAATATTTACCAAACTGGGTACAAACCAATGCAGATAAGCACTGCAGAGAAGAACTCCAGAGCTTGGTACATCGCTTCTCGCATGCCTGCAAAGACTTCGGTCTAACAATAAGTTTGCAGAAAACTATATACTCGGTCAAGACGTCGAAGCAACACCTGCAATCTCTATCGACAACTACAAACTTGATGTCGTGCAGAAGTGTAGCTACCTGGGTTTCATCATCAACGACAAACTATCTCTAGATACATAAATCGACACCCGCATTGGTCGAGCTGCTACCACCTTCGTCCGTCTTTCTAGGCGTGTCTGGCAAAACAACAAACTGATAATTAAAACAAAGGTCGCAGTTTACAATGCCTGCATAATTAGTATCCTCCTGTATGGCAGCGAATCTTGGACAACTTATTCAAAACAGGAGAGAATGCTAAATGTATTCCATATGCGGTGTCTGCGCCGTATTCTTGATATCATCTGGAAAAATAAAGTGACAAGCGTGGATGTCATGACTCACAATGACTTCCCGAACATCTACGCGCTGCTTAAACAACGTAGGTAACGCTGGTTTAGCCACGTTCACCGTATGAAAGATGGCCGCAAACCAAAAGATATACTCTACGGACAACTGGCAGATGGCAAACGAACTAGAGTGTGCCCAAAACTTTGATTTGTAGACGCGTGTAAACGTGGCATGAAGACTCTGAAAATAAACCCTACAGCCTGGTAAGAGATAGCTGCAGACCGCAATCTTTGGAAACACACTCTAAAGCTCAAACTCAAATAAGAAGCAGACAGATTCATAGAAAAAGAGAATACACGGCGAAATAAAAGAAAAAAATATTTCTAGTGGCGCTGGAAAATCCATAGTCAACTATGACTGGCGGAGGGTACTACTACTACTACTACTACTGCTGCTGCTACTACTACTATACTATACTATACTATACTACTACTACTACTATACTACTACTATACTACTACTACTACTACTATACTACTACTATACTACTACTACTACTACTACTACTATGCTACTACTACTACTATATTATACTACTACTACTACTACTACTACTACTATGCTACTACTACAACTATACTATACTACTACTACTATACTACGACTACTACTATGCTACTACTACTACTATACTATACTATACTACTACTACTACTATACTACTACACTACTACTATGCTACTACTACTACTATACTACTACTACTACTACTACTATTAAAAAGACCAATGAGGAAGTTCTCAAAGAGTCCAACACAAAAAGGGAGCTCTTAAAAAACATCAGAAAGAAGCAATCAACATTTTTCGGGCACATCATGAGAAGAGGAAAGTTGGAATACTTGGTTACAACTGGCAAAATAAAAGGAAAGAGAGATCGCGGACGACAAAGGGGGAGAAAATACTGGATAGCTTGGTGTCATGGCATGGAAAACAGTCAACAGAACTGATACGATGCACTGTGGATAGAAGATTGTGGAGGGACATGATCGCCTACGCCAACCTGCAGGGTACATGATGATGATGATGATGACTACTACTATACTACTACTATACTACTACTATACTACTACTACTACTACTATGCTACTACTACTACTATACTATACTACTACTACTACTACTGCTACTACTACTATACTATACTATACTACTACTACTACTATACTACTACTACTATACTATACTACTACTACTACTATACTACTACTATACTACTACTATGCTCCTACTAGAACTACTACTACTACTGTACTACTACTACTACTATACTACTACTACTATACTATACTACTACAACTACTATACTACTACTATACTACTACTATGCTCCTACTAGAACTACTACTACTACTGCTACTACTACTATACTGCTACTATACTACTACTACTAATATGCTACTACTACTACTATATTACTACTACTACTACTATACTACTACTACTACTACTACTATTACTACTATATTACTACTACTACTACAACACTTCTACTACTACTACTACTACTACTACTACTACTACTACTACTACACCCCTACTACTACTACAATTACTACTATACTATTACTACTACACTTCTACTACTACTACTATACTACTACTACTACTACACTTCTACTACTACTACTATACTACTACTACTACACTTCTACTACTACTACTATACTACTACTACTACTACACTTCTACTACTACTACTACTATACTGCTACTACCACACTTCTACTACTACTACTATACTACTACTACTACACTTCTACTACTACTACTATACTACTACTACTACTACACTCCTACTACTACTACTATTACTACTATACTACTACTACTACACTTCTACTACTACTACTACTACTACTACACTCCTACTACTACTACAATTACTACAATACTACTACTAATATATATATATGTGTGTGTGTGTATGCGTGGCCTCCAGAGGAGCTGAAGAAATCATTGACAATAAAGATAAAATGGTATTGAGCAGCAAATGCTGTAACGAAACAAGACAAATTATGACGTTCGGTCAATGCCTTAGACAGACACAAAACAACAAATACTAACAACAATTACACGAATACTCAAATTAGTAGCATGACGATTTTAATAGATGGACTGACGGAGTCCGAATGAGAAAGAAAATAGGCAAGGATAAGCCGGCCTGGAAGAAGAAAAGTGACATGGATTCATTAGGAAAATATCAGTGTACCATTACTATAATGATAGTGGATTTGTTTGTTGTAGACAACATTCATGACTCTCAGGTATTTGAACCACCACGTTGCTGGGTGATCTTACTGTAGAGAAAGCCGCGCATATAAATAGGCCTATATATATATATAAACGTTGTGTCAACCTAAAAAAAGTGTATACACTTTAATCGTTGCCTTCTATAGATTTTTTTAAAGCTTGGTCGAATCACGGGAAGGCGTATTATATTGAATGATGTTACTTGTATGACTGCAACATCAAGGAAGTGACGTGTACGGCTGTAAATGTGACGTGTACGACTGTTAGATAAAACTCATTGTTACTTTTATTACTTTTCAGTATTAACTCCCTAGTTGGCCGGGCTTTAGCTCATTGTTACTTTTCAGTATTAACTCCCTAGTTGGCCGGGCTTTGCAGCTAGCCTGGAATATACGCCCCTAATATATATCTATAATATCTATAGTCAATAGAAAAATAAATTGTTTTTATGGTATTATCCCATTTCTAATCAGCTGTTTGAGAAAGTCTCAGAAAGGAGAGTGTTCAATGCATAGAAAACAAGTTTGTATCGTTCGACAATGCTGAATAAGCATTTTGAATCCAAATCTACCTCCCCATCCCCACGCTTTCCCCACCCTCACCCCTAATTTAACAATCCTGCTTTTTTTTTCAATTGTAATTTTAAAAATAATTAACGTATGTGTTTTTTCTTCTTCAATAACTGTAAGAAATTTTAACTAAATCACCCGTAAAATGTCCTATGTGATTTTCCTTCTCACCATATGTAACATTTGCCAATCGCCTCTTGTATAAAAAAATAAAAAAATTAGAAACCTCTCAAATCACGACAAACATTCCAAACACTAGATATTAAAATGTAACAAAATAGTAAAAGTGATGGAATCATCCGAATTAAAACTCATCTCACTGAAGGATCCGAACAAAGAAAGGCAGATGTAGTCCCTATCATAGCAGCTACAGCACACGCCAAAAGACATAAGGCCAAGTTGCGCCGAAAGTGAACGCAGCTGTACTGTCCTTCGTCATACGATATCATCATTCATCGTAAGCAATCGAAACTTTGAAAACACGATCCGGATGAAAAACACAGCTCACGGTGTGCACAGAACCCTAAACTCAGTAGCTCCAGCAGCAAGCCGGACTTGGAATATGAGGAAACTGCAACAAGGAGCCCTTTTCATACTGAGCCTCAATGGGTCTTGCCGCCTATCCGCCTTTTTGACCGGTATTCCTGATGAGAATGCTGGCAAGAAAGATAATAATAGTAGGCACACAGTGTCGGATTTAGGCCTTGGCTAAATAAGCTATAGCCTCACAATAGGAGTGGGCTCAAATTAATTTGTTTGTATTGTAAACTATGGTAAAGACCTCCCGGTGATAATTACATTTAGCTTAGCCAGCTTTGGGACTGATCAAGTCTAAATCGATCTGAAAGGCATTGAGTCCTTTACTTAAGATGAGTATGATAAAAAAAAGTGGAGGCGGGCTCTGTACGCATGCAATGGGTAGAGTCGTTGCAGAAATCCATATACGTAAGATCACCTTTGTCTATGTCCCTGGACATACGGGAGTACGGGGAAATGAAAGGGAGGACAGGTTGGCTATCTGCGCTGTCGTTGAGGACGGGCAACCAATGGATCGGGCGGACATCATCAATGTCCTCCGAGATGTGGGAAGAGCACATGACTTCGACAAACACAGATCCACGTCACTTCTTCGGATGATGGAAATGGGAGTTCAGTTGGGCACATCCAGAAATGAGACACTGAGTGGCCGTGTAAGAAGACTTATCAACCAACATAGAACTGGAGTCGTCAGTCGCTGGACACTGAGGGAATTGCTGAGGAGGGGATCTGAGCACCTATAGACATGTTCGGAGTGCAATGATGATGACCTGCAAATAACTCAATAACTTAAGAATCATTTATCTATGAGAATATAAATTATAAAATAGCGCGGTACACTGCAAGTCTGGTTGCATTGGAAGGGTTTATGATGTAAGATTCCATTTATTACAGTGTGGGTTAATTTAACTATGTAGGTTTAACTTTTGTTCCAGAGTGGATGGCTTGAATTACTGAAATAAACTGTTATACCATGTGTGATTGATATTTTTGCTTCCGTTTTATGTGTCTGCTATTATTTTCTGGTGTTGTTTGTCTTAAGACTTCCGGTGCGTGACTGTGCTGGCAACGCGATTCAATTTCCGATGGGAGTCAAATTTAAATTATAAATGAATTTCAATGCCCGTAGTAAAAAAGAAATTCAAGTGTTCTGGTGCGAGATTTCGAACGGAAACGACTTAAATGGTTTGGCCACCTGGTCAGAATGAATCCTCACCAATCACCATCAAGGGCGTTATTGGTTATGGAAGGCCTCGGTATCACTGCAAACGAATCAAAATTCATAATTGCTCAACCGCCCGTGCCAGTGGAATCATCCGAATTACTAACTCATCTCCCAAACAAAGAACGGTAACTGTAGTCCCCATCGTAGCAGTCTCAGCACACGCCAAAAGACATAAGGCGAAACTGCGCAGAATGTGAACACAGTCAACTGTTCCATGTCATACGATATCATCCTTCATCGTAAACAATTCGGACATCAAGGGCGTTCTTCTCGAGAATGCATGGAAAAAGACCAAGAAGAAGATGGATAGATGCAGTGACAGAGACATGTAACAACAAAGGAAAATCAGTAATTCAGACAGTTCGAGCAGCACAAGAACGACAAATGATTTAACCACGACACCTTTTCGGTATCAGTGAGAAAGAGAAAAGCAAAGAAGAGTTTGTCTTAAATTTCTAAAAATCTGGCAAACCGTCAACGTCTGCTTCCGACTAGCGGGATACAAAAGTGTCGATCATCCAGAAATTGAAGACTTCTCGGATATTAATAATGGCTAGATTGTCAATTTTTAATTTTATGCTTTGCGCTAAATCTCAGAGAAGTAGTGTACCAACCAGACACATTTCAGTAGCACGAAGATTGATGTCACAAGAATGGCAACAAGAAGGTGTACCAGGATCGGTAAAATTTGTTGTGTTTGCAAAATAAAAACTGAAACTTAAAACTATTGACTTGAACTTATTGAAAATGGTCAAACAAAAAAATGGTTAGCATGAAATATTTGCCTTTTGCAATCATTAACTTGATTAACCCAACAAACTCACTGATTAATGTGTGCACAAATTATTTTCTGATAATATGAATATTTATCACGTCTCGTTCTAATCTTTAGTATTTGTTGATTAAATTAAAAATTAGGTAAAGTTCTAGTTTAGGGATTATTATTATTAGATTATATACTATGTAATTATAAGTGAGCTCCTCTTAGTTGGTGTCACATCAAAAGTTACAGCGGTTCTGACGGTTCTCAAATGCTAAAACTAAAAATTATTTCTATGTATGTTCATGACTCGTCACTATGTATAAGGCATAAGGCCTTTGGCATCTTAGACGGTTGATAGCAACCAATCATAAAAGTCAGTAGTTTTTTTTTTAAATATTAGTATCTTGTCTTATGATGGATGCTGCTTTGCTAAACAGCATCTCTCGTGGCTGAATCTGCCAATACTCATACTGGATAGACAGATCCGTCTGCAGAACGAACAAGATGTATTTGTGGTGCCTGGCCTTGTTTCCTTTCTCCTGCGCCTTTTGTCTTCTGAATTTGACATCAGCACTGCCTCGAATGTTGCTGTGCCATTTTTTTTTTATTTTTGTTCACCGTGTGCTACGATCTGCAAGCAGATTTTCCTAGTTTCTTTCACTGATGGAGAATTCCCTCATGGAAGCCCTGCAAACATCTCTCTTTATCTCAGCACTGGTCTGCCCTTTGGTCTCTTTCCGCCCTTAAGTTCACCATACAATATTTGTTTGGGAATACGAATGTTTGCCAATCTTCTTACATGACCAAGCCAACTTAGTCTACGACTCCTTAGTGTTGCCATGATGGATGGGAGTTTGATTCCCTGTAAGACATTAGAGTTGGTTACTTTGACATGCCCATTTGATGTTCATAATCTTTCGAAAGCCGTTTAACCTTTTCTCCTGCCTTGCATAGGTAGTCCAAGTTTCTGATCTTAATTTGGTGTTGGTCCATGCTCTATTTTTAAGTTTACCAAATGTGGAAGTGCCTGTCCGTTTCGGGAATTTATTTCTTTATCAAGGGAGACAGTGGTTGTGACCATAGAGCGCCGAGATAGGTGAACTTTCTCACAGATTCAAAGGGTGCATTATTTAGTGATATATCTGCGAGACTGAATACACGTTGGTGAAAAACCACAGTCATCTTTAATACTTATTGACAAGGAGGATAAATCACATGATCTAGCTAGATTGTAAATCATTAACTGCAGGACAGATTCATTATTAGCAACAACTTGACAAGTGCTGTATCAGCGAATTAAATTTCTTTGATTAGGGTCTCAGTTGTTTTAAATTTTTACCTCAGATGTGCTAAATTGAATAAGGAGCCTTCAGATCTTTACGAATCTGGATGTCTCCAGAAACGGTTTCAAACACATTGTGTAGAAGGGCTGCAAAAAATATTCATAATTGAGTAGGTGCAAGGACACATCCTTGTTTGATTCCATAGTTCATCTCAAAGGACTGTGAAGATCTACCATCAAACTGGATAGTGGCAAACATATTGTTGTGAAATGACTGGATTTTCTTGAGTAATGTAAGAGGGCAGCCATCATTTTCCTAATCGCTAATGTATTTTTAAAAAAATATTTTGGTCTAAGGTTAAGTTTACGTGAGGGTAAAATCCTATGTTCCTTAATTCTAATCCTAATGTAAGACAGAAATAAACAAAAGAATAGGAATGGCAAAAACCAATTTTAGCAAACATGAAAAATATAATCACACCAAAGCAAATAACATCAGAACTAAAACTATGAATTCCTGTATGGTGCAGAAATATGAACATTAAATAAGAAAAGAGAGCAGAAAATTGAAGTCTTTGAAATGGGGATAATTGGGTGGAAGGGAAGAAAACAAACAAGGAAGTTCTGAATCAGCTGAAAATGAAAAAAAAGATCTACTTAACACAATTCAGAAAAGACAACTGAAATTTTTGGGACACAGGAAGAGACATAAAACCATTCTAAAAGTCATTTTGGAAGGGAAGGTACGAGGCAGAGGCAGACCAAGACTAAAGTGGACTGATAACATCAAAAGGTGATCAGGTGAACCTATGACTATGTGCACCATCAAGTCGAGAGACAGTAAAATTGTGCTCCGTGGTAAACAAGCCTTTGATATGGAGACGACACCCAATGAATGGATGAACTCTAACCCTGACCCAAAAATAAAATAAAGTGTGTTGTTTCTCTTTTCTCTACATTTAGGAGTCTTCTAATAACAAATTAGAGAAACACTAAATAAAGTGCAATGTCATTCAAGGGGATGTTATTCTTTTGAGCTGAAATAATGTATGTCCCTAAACTAGGACTTTGCCAAAAATTATATACACTCTATAACAGGACATCTGAAAACTTGAATTTCATTTAGTTTTAATATAAAGAAAGTAAAATTTAAAATGAAAATACATCTATCTAAATGTGATTCAAATGAGTGATTATGATAGTACAAATTAAATTGATAGCTCTAATTTCATTAATTTGAAGATTAGATTGATAGTAATTTTCTGTGATAGCAGTCAGTGGAATAAATTATTATATAAAGTAAGGTATGCCTTTGACAATCATTAGAAGATGAAAGTTGGAATACTTGGTTACACCTGGCAAAATAAGAGGAAAGAGAGATCGCGCATGACAAAGAGAGAAAATACTAGATAGCTCAGTGTCATAGCATAGAAAACAGTCAACAATAGAACTGGTCCGATGCACTGTATATAGAAGATTGTGGAAGGACATGATCGCCTACGCCAACCAGTATGGCACATGATGATGATTCCTTTGCTAATAAATTAACTTTATAAACTTGCAATGAAGATGAAATATAACCTTGATTACCCAGAGGGATAGATGTTTCATTATTAAAATTTGTTTCCAGGTGATCAATATATGAGTGGCATGGTATGAACAGCAATGGACATGTCCATGATGTTAATTATACAGAATTATGCCACACATATGAAATATTATGATGGTGTAATTTTCATATTATCCTGAATCTGTGTTTTTTTTTCTTTGTAAATAACCAAGTGCCAATGCCAGTAAAAAAACAAATTAAAATAACATTTAAATGAACGGAACAAAGTGTGCAAGAAACAGAGTCTACAAAATTAACACAGGTGACAGACAAGACAGAAGTCACTATTGTAGCAAGAAAAGAAAAAGGAAGCACAAATCTTCATTGAGAGCAACACATTTATGCAAATGATAGACAAAATATTTAGAAAGTGTTATATTCAGTAGAAAAATGCAAGCATAAGATTAATAACAGGTAGTGCCAAGTAAGCCAAGTGATTGGACATTTTGGCTCAATATTACAGAACAAACAAGTAACAAATAATACACAGGGAGAGTGCACTATGTAACAAACCATGCTATCAGTGCAAAAGGCTAAAGTCCTTTTAATTTTGACCTCAGCCTGACACACAGGGAAGACATTTTTATTTTCTTTAACATATTTTGATTATTTTTGTTTTGGATGTTTCGTTATTAGTTTTACTTACATATCCGTGTGTGTGTTTTTTTTTGTTTGTTCCTGCTGAAGGCCTATTGGGCAGAAACGTCGTTTAATCTGTGTCGTCCACTAATCACGTAAAGCTTCTAAAATACCATTTTTTTCTATTTTTTAATTTTTCCTATCAGTGCAAAACTTGGACAAAACATCAAAAGAAAACCATCACTTCAGATATGAGATGCCTAAAAAAGATTACTGAATGTGGCAAGAATAAACAAATCAGAAATGGGAATATAAGGAACAGAGTTTGAGTTAAAATAGTACTGCATCATATTAAGAAAAATTGAATAAAATGATCTGGGCATGATTTGACCACTACCAGACAGCATTCCCTAGAGAGCTTTAACAATCAGAAACAACAGGGGAAAAGGTAGACCTAGAAAATATTAAATTAATTAAATAGCAGAGATCACGATAAGCACCATATGGAAGACATTCTACAGTGCATGGCCCAAACAGTTTCTTAAAAACAAAGGAAGTTTTACCAGGTTATGACATTAAGAACTCTACCATACATACATATGAATGACACATATGTATGTATAATGTTATTTCCAGTTCTGTTATTTCTTGTCCCTCATCTATATTTTGGTTTTCTTAATAAATAGGGTCTATCTTTTCTTTACTTAACACAAATACTGCTTGTTTATGTCTTTCTAAGAGTTTCCCAATAGTAATTTTATCATAAATAGTTCAGTTACAGGGATGAGTTTAATAAATTGGTTTATGATCAATACAATATTCTCAAACACTGTAACCTTTATTGCCAATTTATTTATGTGATTAATTATATGTTGTCCTTCCATTCATTTTCTCAAGAAATTACAGCTCTTCTAGTTTAAGTAAAGTGACACTTTTACTTTATACCAAGCATTTAACAAATACAAACAAGTCCTAAATAAGTAGTTGTAAAATAGTGTAAATGAGTGAACATTCAATCTATCTATTTTTCTTTCAAGCCAAAGACTGCACATCAGGCATAAACTCTAGACTCTAGTATCTAACGATCTTCAACTATCAGACCTTACACAGGACCTACATTGTGTCTCACCACATAGCTCTGTTCTGGGCGAGTTGCTCAGTCTTGACAAGAGATCTGATGCCTGCTGTTATTGCCTCTCACTTTAATATTCTTTTTAGTGTTTCTCTAGGTTGGCCTCTTTTGCTTTTTCATTCCATGGTATACAAAGTATTTTGCTCAGGCATTTGTTTTTAAATGCATCCAGTTTATTTTCTCTTTCTTTAGTTGTTTTCTAGCTTTCACATGCGGATAATACATTTGATTTTAAACTTCTGAGCGTTTTTGTGCTTAGTAATTTTGATTTCCATATTTTATTAAGGCTTCTGAAAGTCATCGCTGTCTTTGTTATTCTGATTCTAATATCTTTCTTTGTGTCTCCTTGATCTATTCAGCTACCAAGATATACAAAGTGATCTACTTCTTCCACTGCTTTTCCCTCAATGTATATTTTTGTTCTTCTGGGCGAATTTTATTTTTCATCAATGTAGTCTTTTCTTGGTTGATCTCAAGTCCAATTTTTCTAACCATTGATGATGTGACATTTATATTTTCCTTGCATCATGTTCACATTGCTATTGATAAGAACTATGTCATCCACAAAATCAAGGTCCTCCATTTGAGATCCAAGTGTTTATCCAATGCCTTTGTCACCTGTACAGTACTTCTGCATAATGTCAATGGCAATTCAAAGTAACAGAGGAGATAAAATACATCCTTGTTTAACTCCAGTATAAACCTGGAACCATTCACTTAATCCTACTTCTATGCGAACTGAACATGAGAAGCCATCTTACAGATCTTTGATGATGTTAATCATTTTTGGTGCTATTCCATATTGTCTGAGTATGTTCCACATTGGGAGTATGAAATGAAAATTGCAGTTTTGTATAACAATCACAGCTCTCACCGTATCCATGCTGCCAGCAGAATGAAATTACACCACTGAGATATCCAACTCAGCAGAGGATGTTTTTTAAATTTCATTTTTCAAGTCCTACTCCTACTCATTTAACTATATTGGTTAACCTGTTTCTTAAACCATCATAATGAAATGTTATCTGAACTTGGTCGGATCTGGTTTACTGACCTTGACATCATCAGTCAGCAATTGGTTGCTGACTTATCAACACATTCACAGAATTGTATCTGTTGGTCCCTGATGCAAGGTAAAAACCATTACATTTCTATAAATAGCTCTCTTATTGCGATCTCATTATTTTTTGTCAACAGAACCTTCCATTCAGTATTAACAACAAGTACTTGCTGACGCTGAAGATGCTTGTGTTTGTGGCCTCTGGATTTAATGCTCCATTTTTGATCACTATGCTGACACTTAAACGAATGAACACTCCAGTAGCGGTTGTTCCTCAACAACAGCTGACTACTGTTTTCTGTGAAGAATCTTAGCAATTATTTTTTGGTCAGTAGCTAAATTATGAACTTTAAATAATTTTACACTTAGGTTTAATGTAGGCAGACACAAATTGTAGGAGGCTACAGCGTAAACATATCAGGTTTATAGTAGCTTCACAGTCTTATGCGTTTTGATGCCATTACCCCCATACATTGTAATGTGTCTGTTTTTGGCATAACATTTGTTTACACCAGCGGGGCATGTGAGCTGTTACACCTAGCGAACGCTTCTAGAAAAATAAATATAATGACAGTATCAGTGTTTGAGTTGGTAATGAAAATATTAAAGTTGTATTTTTATATGCTTTAACAAACTATTGGAGAGTTGGAGAGAGAAAATGTTTCTGGATCAATTAGTGTTGCTTTATCTTTGTTTTAATATTTTATGAATACCAATTATTATTTTTTTAAAATCAATATCAGAGTTTGTTTAAACCTTTGAAAAAATATCACAACATATTTAGGCCATAGTGTCCCCATTATCACAGAAGTTTCTGAAATAAAGTGTTGATAACCATGAGGCATATACTCTTTTACAGACAGGTTAGCCCAGAAATCGAGAATGATGTGCAATAAATAGAAACTACAAGAATTAACTTGTGCTTATTTAAATGGAAAAGACCTGCTTGTCTGCCTGATCTCATGATACCTTTAGAGGCCTTTTGTGTGTAGTCACAAGTATGTCAGTGTGACACTGAATACACTTGACATTCACAAATGAAACCCAAGCTGTGCCAATTGAACGTGCATTGGAGACATAATGATACACATCTGATACAATAAGCACACCAATGTGCAATTGTCTGTGTTCATTCTCAGTGTAGTATTCATTGGTTTTGCGACTGACGATTGAAAAAATAGCTGGTGTGATATGGAATCTGTCTGTATGTTTTTTACCATGAAGGGCTTCTGTGGGCAGACTTTAAAGAGCCTGGTGTGAACATCAATGGCATCTGCTACAATGACACACTAAACAACCTGCATACAGACATTAAGAATAAGCTGATCCAGCATGCTTTCATATGGTGTGATTCGACACAACAATGCTTGCTCACTTGTTGTTGAATATTGTACAGGAAGCATTAGCAAGGAAATGGTGGGAATTCTGCAACACTCAGCCGACAGTTTTGATCTGTCATCATGTGACTTTCATTCGTTCAGACCCTTAAAAATATCTCTAAGGAACAACGATTAGAGTCCGGTGCAGACGTTGTGGCATCAATGACAAAATGGTTCAATGAACAACCAAAGTCATTTTTCTCAGAAATGCTGTCAACCCAAACAATGGGACAGTCTAAATGCCTATGGTGATTTTTTTAAGAAGAACCCTAGTGAGTACTCACTTCATAACAATAGCTTTATTTAATTCTGCCACACCTGCTGATGTACCTTACATATGTTTATAATAAAGCCACTGGGATGGATTTCATTTGAACACTCCTGGTATAATAGATTCAAGTGTGAAAAAAGAAAACTGACATTATATAATTATTTCATTTTAAAAGAAATAAATATGTTGGTGTCATTTATTCTTATATAAGTATTTATTAATGTTATTATTGTTTGCTGTATATTTTTTCTAAGTTTGCAAATAAATTTATTCTACTTGCAATTAAGATTTTGTAGGATTCTTCTTCCTCTTTCCTTCCTCATTTGCCTTTCAGCTTTGAGGGAAGATATAATTTGTGGTCTTTTGCTCCTCTGTTCGCCTCTTTTGCTGTTGTTTCCTAGTGCTTTTAATATTCCGTCAATCCATCTTTTTCGTGGTCGACCTTTGGGTCTGGTGTTTTCACAATATTTATTGAGGGCTCATTGTGTTGTGTTTTGATCACTCTGCTTTGTCACGTGGCCAAACCATTTTATCTGTTGTTTCTTTATATTTTCTATGGCGAGGGTTATTCCTAGCTTTTTTCTCAGTTCTTCATTTCTGATCTTGTCTCTCATGTTGTTTCCTGTCATTCGTCTAACACATTTAATCTCTGTAGAGGTTATTTTTCTTATTATTCTTGTATCTAGGGCCCAGGACTGACATTGGTAACACAATGTTGGGATGAAGATTGTATTTCTTGTATTTTGTAGGATTGTGATTGTGAAATGGTCAGTTAATGGACTGCAGTTATGTTACTTAGTATGATTTCTGTTGTTAGTCTTTTAAACAGTTTATAGATAGATCTAATATCCTAAAGATGGGCTGATGGTTAACTTTTACAACAAGGTGTTATGATTAACAGCTGTTGTTGATACAAACTTCTGGTGCTACCATGAGTATTTGCTAATCATGTATGAAGCATCTCTAACACTCAAGTGAGTACCAAGATAAATCATATGCACAAACCTTAAGGTTTAAAACAAAAAGCTATCTATTATTGTATATAGTCCATTTCTGAGGTCTGCCAAATGTTTTTAATAGGGGTGAACAAATAAAGGCCATGTGTTCAGTGCAGTTGCCATATCTATCTATTGTTCTTTCGAACTGAAGACGGCACATAGGACAGAAATTGTAGATTCTTGTGTCCAACAATATGTCTTATCAAGTGTCAAACCGTGTGCAGGACCCACTTTGTTTCTCATGAACTGGCTCTGTTCTGGTCAATCTCAGTGAGGGAACTGATGTCTACCATTGTTACCTCTCACCTCCATGTTCTTTTTATTAGTGTTTCTCTA
Source organism: Megaustenia siamemsis (assembly GCA_032433765.1). NCBI lineage: Eukaryota > Metazoa > Mollusca > Gastropoda > Stylommatophora > Ariophantidae > Megaustenia > Megaustenia siamemsis. The sequence goes on along the minus strand of JAVIAB010000092.1, from coordinate 60,474,947 downwards.
GCTTGGCTTCTTTTTCTTTTACCTTGTGGTTTCCATTTGAGGGCTAGCTTTGAGATTCTCGTGTTGTATCTTCTCATCACATGGCCAACTTATGACCATCCTTTTCTCTTTATTATATTTTATATATTTGGATAATCACTATACATAATATATATATATATATATATATATATATATATATATATATATATATATATATATATATATATTGATTAAATCTGTATTGCCTGAAGGTTTTTGCACTGAATTATCTGAGGCTACAGATTTAGGTTCAATTTTTTCAACATTTTAATTCAATATTTCATTATGTCAATTTTATGAAGTTATTATGGAGCAGAATTTCTTATAACTGTGTCCTTCAAAAAGTAAACCATTATCAGCTGTCTTTGAAAATAGAATTAGTAATTCTACAAATAAATTGATTATTGTTAATTATTAAAGTTTTAAAAGTAAGCTAATGATATAACTTAACTCAGTACTGTTTAGTAGTGTTTAGTACTGTTTAGTGTAGCTTAATTCCAACAAACGACAAAATATACATGGAAAACAAACCAGTGGAAGAGATCGACCACTTTATCTATCTTGGAAGTCACATTGATCGAGAAGGGGATACAAGCAAAGAAATTAGAATCAGAATAGCTAAAGCATCAATGTCTTTCAGAAGCCTTGAAAAGTTGTGGAAATCAAAATTCATCAGCACAAACACAAAACTTAGACTATTCAAATCAAATGTACTATCAACCCTTATGTATGCATGTGAAAGCTGGAAAACAACAAGAGATATAGAAAGAAAGTTGAACGCATTCGAAAATAAATGTCTAAGGAAAATACTTGGTGTAGCGTGGAACGAATTCAAAACAAACAAGGAAATTAGAGAAATCACCAATCAACCACTAATATCTTCAGTAATAAAGAAAAGATGATGGTCATATGTTGGACATGTGATGAGAAAAGATAATAACCGAATAGCAAAGCAAACCCTCATGTGGAAAACAACAGGTAAGAGAAAAAGAGGAAGACCCAGAGAGACACTGAGAAGAACATTGATGAGAGAGGCAAGAACAGCAGGAATCGGCTCCCTCATTGAGAGCTGCTTGCACAGAACAGAGACAAATGGCGAGATTTGATAAAATATCTTTAAAAGAATTGAAAACTGCTAGAACAAAAATTCAAATAAGAGAAGAAGTATCTTGGTCTATGCCCTATGGGCCGGCTACGGCTCGAAGGTCACTAGATAGATAGATTCTGTATTCACCCCTTTGATTACAGATTATTAAATAAAACAGCAGCAATTTCTGTTGATCTTGTTTAGTCCATGCAAATGTCATTTAATGGTATGTTTGGAGACGTACACTAGTTGTGTACTGAGTAAACAACAGTTCATTTCTTCTTCATATGAAGGCTCTTTTTTCTAACTGGACAACATTAAAATCTAAAATATTTTTTCATTGCGAAAGTCATGTTTTGCATGCAGCTATTATTGCCAAAATCTCAGTTGCCCTTAAATTCTTTCTATCTATTCCTCAACCCCCATATTGCTACATTAAAAAAAAACATAGAATTCTGTCCACATCTTAAGGCCTATTGGTGCACTTATTTGCCAATGATCAACAGCATATTTTTGGAGCATTGTGGTCTATCACACCAGGCAGGCCTTACTTTCCATCTCTGCTAGGTCTACTCAATTTTGGAGACTATGTGAACCCAAAATGCCTTGTTGGTGCTAAAATATTTGCTACACTGTGAATTGATCCCAGACCTTTCTTATTTGAGTACACTAACTACATAGCCAGCAAGGCATTTTAAATGTTATTGAGGATATTTTAAATCAATGATCAAATCAATAATATTGTTAATTTGTTGTAAAAAGTGTCATTTTTAAGCCAAAGAAAGGAAAAGACATACTGAAAACCTGGCTGCAAGGCAGGACTAAAGGCAACAAATTGTTATTTATGAAAAGATAATATGAAGGTAATAAAAAAAAATGTCATAATATGCGAGTGAGGTCAAAGTAAAAGATATTTGGAGATCCATTGCTGTCAATTTTTAATGCAGGGATGGAGTATGCTGCGATCATGTGACAGGAACATGACTTTTGGCTCAACATTTCTAGACAAATCAATTTGTTTGTGACTAATTCTTTATTATTTTGTTTCAGGCAACAAGATTGAGAATGTGCAATTCTCACAACAGTGTGTGGTTCTTCTTTGAAACAAATGTTATTGAATGTTGTGTTTTACCCTAATAAAGAAATTTAAACATTCATTGACTTCACTTTATTCTTTATTGTTCATTTTGTTTTAACTTTTGAAGTTAGTTTCCAGTTAGTCGAAACTGAGTTTTGTTAATATGAAACTTTTATAGGAAAATCATAGGATAGATAAGAATAAAAAGAAAAAGTAAAGACTGAAAGCGAAGAAGTATTAAAATAAAACATGCAATCATGAAATAAATCACCATAGATAAAAAGACCAATAGAAATAATAACAACAGGAGGAGAAGCGGGTATTACATGCCAGGAGACAAATAATAAATGAATATTATTATAGAGGGATACTTCAGAGGCGATAATCGGCGAATCAGAGGAAGAGGTATGTTTACAGCACTCGGAAAAAATGACAAATAATCAACAACAGAAAACAAGCAAAGAACAACACATGTTCCTAAGCAGGATCGAATCCGTTTTCCTTGGCACAGCGCCTTGCTTTTCGTGGCCAACCTATGTACAACAGAACAGCAGTTGGCTAAATAGGTCACTTTGAGGTTAGAACAGGTGTGCGTACTATGTCCCCTGTTTATATATTACCTGAGTGATTGTATGTATGCACGTTAGAAAAAAAAAACTAATCGGAGAGTGAATATATTAACTGACTCTTTAGACCAGTGGTGGCCAACTTGAGGTTGCCCGAGGGCCGGATTAAAGCCAAGGCCAAGACCCGCGGGCCACACTTAAGAATATCGTCAAAAATGACAGTAGGGACCTATGCGATATAGTAATATATAAATAATGCTTGCACTTTGACTACATATTTGATTTGTAACAAATCCATTAATTATTCATTTTAAAATTACCTTTAATGTCTCAGTGCGACGATTGTGACTTGTCACAGCTTTCCACCAGAGATTTGAAGTCCACTTCCATTTTTGACGTGGCGATTCGGAGAGTATGGGACAATGTCGAATCGGTCATTCTGTTCCTGGTCTTAGATTTAATTAACTTCATGGAAGAGAATGTTGTCTCGCAGAGATATGTGCTGCCGAATATAGAGCACATCTTTAGTGCCCATTTTCTCAGACACGGGTAACGTTCATTTGGTAGCAATTTCCAGAAGTCAGCTCCTAATGCCTTTACAGTACTGAGGAAGGGGTCACACTGAAGGTCACACAACTCTAGTTGAAGATCTGATGGCTGGCACTCCACTGTGCACTTAATTGGGTTATTAAAAAGTTCCGTTTGCGGACGAAACATTTCAAAATCTTGAAATCGTCGATCAAATTCACAAATCAAATGTTCAATGTCAGCTGCGTACTTACTGAAGTTTGCACTTTCTATCTCTGACAACAACTGCTTACAACTTGAAAAATGGAACAGATCATTTTTTTGCAAAGTAAGTCTAAATAGATTCAGCTTCTTTTTAAAACCATCAACATATCCCATCAATTGAAAAATGGTTTGCTTTTCCCCTTGTAGCTGCAAATTCAATATGTTCAAATGTTGTGTGATGTCTGTGAGATATGCCAGATTATGAAGGAAATTAATGTCTTTGAGTGCATGTTGAAGATCAATGGAGCATGGTAAGTTCTCTCGCAGGAAGTCATAAATGTCATTCTTCAGTTCAAAAAATATTATTAAACATTTCCCTCGACTAAGCCATCTTACTTCTGTATAAAGCAGGAGATCACCGTAGCTAGAATCTACTTCCTCTAAAAATGATAAAAACTTCCTCTGATTTAAAGACTGGTGTCCTCCTCTTATCAAATTTGTTATTTTCACAACAGTAGCCATGGTGTCTTTTAGATTTATGGACTTTGCACAAAGGGCCTCTTGATGAATTATGCAATGCAATGTAGGTACGTTAATTTTGTTTTGCTTTAGAAGTCCAACAAAACCAGTATTTGAACCAATAAAAGCTTTGCAACCATCAGTACACACTGCAGACAACTTTCCAAAACCACCTACTTCATCTACGGCACTATGAACTGCAGAAAATATGTCTGTCCCTCTACAAGTGTCATGCAAAGAGCAAACTTTCAACAATTCTTCAATAACAGTAAAATCCTCCTGGATAACTTTAACAAAAATAAGAAGCTGGCAAGTGTCAGTGATGTCAGTACTTTCATCAATCGCGAGCGAAAAATATGAGCAGTTTTCAATACAAGATTTTAAACTTTGAGACAGTTGCAGACTGATGTCTTCTGTTCTTCTGGCTACAGTTTGTTTTGAAAGAGGCACAGATTCAAATTCTTTGGCTATTTTTTCTTGACCGAATGCCTTTGCCATTTGAATCGCACATTTCTTCACAAAATTTCCGTCAGTAAAGGGTTTTTTAGATTTTGCAAGCTCATAGGTAACTGTATATGATGCAATGATCGATGACTCTTTAATTTTATTGCCCTTTGTATACATACTTTGCTGTTGATTCAACTTTGTCTTCAGCTGTTCAACCAAAAGCTTCCTAGCTTCAATGCTATGTTTCTCATACATGTTTTGATGATGTGTGGCATAGTGCCGTTTTAAATTATATTCCTTCAATTCCCATTCAGGTTTAAATATGCGATTTTCACAATCAACTTTTCTACGTTTTAACATGATTTAATACAAAATCTCACATCAAAGTTAAAAGTCACAGAATGTTGGTCCACTATCGAAAATAAGTCCAGATTTGACAGTTATACACAGACTTGTGTTTGACAATGAAATCAAAAGATTGTGACCAAATAAACACGTTGCAGTCATTTTATGGACAAGACAAGACGATGGGATCAAAGGGAATGAAGGCGAACAGTGAAACATTTTGAATGTAACTTCAAAGACAGAATTAGAGCTACGAAGTCCCCTCACCCCTGTCCCTCCCAACCTCATTAACCCCTTACCGCGAAATGAAAGAGCCACCACAAGTCCAGACGACAAATGTTGAGCCAAAGATCTGACGCTATCACCGCACTGACAATAAAGCAACTTTGCGGTACCAACTCGAAGCAAAGACTTTGAATATTGTCGGCACCATTAGTTGTGCAGTGTGTGTATGTGTGTGTGTGTGTGTGCGCGCGTGTGCGTGTGTGTGTGTGTTATTTGAAATTATGTTGCCAATCTAGCTGTTGCGAGAAATTGACAGAGATTTTCAAATTGTGTATTCTTGAACGATAGAAGAGTTAACTCCGACACGGATTAAAACCAGGAGAAATCCGCTATTAAGGGTAAAAAATGAAGTAAGTCCGTGGAGCTTCGCGGGCCAAGAAAACTAGGCTGGCGGGCCGAATCCGGCCCGCGGGCCGCCATTTGGCCACCCCTGCTTTAGACGATCACGAACTAATAGATGGGAAAATTATCATCAAGTACCGTGCCTGCTGGCGTGGGTGATCATGTCTCTCCACAACTTTCTATCTTGATAGTTATTTATTATATCTGTTGTTGCCCTTCTGCCAAGCCAAACCCTTGAGCTGTCGGGTATCTTTTTCTCTTTGCTTCCCTATATCTCTTCGTTCCTCAATTTTCAGTTGCCACAACATATTCCAGCTGTTTGCTTCTCATTGCATGGCCAAATAAATGATCATTTTTCTTCCTAATATTGGAAATTAGCTCTCTTACTTTGGCCTCTCAGAATATTTCCATTGCTCTTCTTAGCTGTCCATGGTATTTTCAACATTCTTCTGTAAAACCACATTCCTACGGCCTCCAGTGATTTTCTTGTCTGTTGTCCCTTTATCCATGATTCGCATCCACATGTTAAGATTTGCTTTTAATTGCATCTTCTTCTACCTTTCAGCTCCCTGTGGGAAAACAGGTCTTCAACAAACACTTTCCAGGCCGTTCTGTTTCTTGCCATTCTTTTAAGATCGTTCCATGTCTTCCCCATTATCTTCATCTCTGCTTTTATCTGTCTTCTTCCTCTTTGTCTTTTTCCACGGAGATTAAAAAAAATGGCCTGTTGTGTAATACTTTCAGTTGGCTTCCGTAGTGTGTGTTCTATCAGGTATTTGACTGGTACATTTCCATAATTCTATGTTAGTGATTTTGTCCTGCCATTTCCATCCTTTTATTCTGCGTAAGCATCCGTTAATAAAAGTCTGTATCTTCATGATTGTCATTTTAGTTGTTCTTGTTTCACAGCCATATAATAAGACTGACATAACATTGGAATTGATAATTTTTTATTTTAGTATTTAATTTTTTTAAATGCATAACATTTAAGAACTCTTTTTCTTGTTCCTATTGTCAAAAGTGGTTTGCACGGTATCTTCCTCATTTTTTGGAAAGCTGCTTTTGCCTGAGCAATTCTGCATCACACCTCTCTCGTATATATCTACCTTCTGAGGTTAACATTGTTCCCAGATATTTTGATTCATTTACCTGTTTTAATATTGTTCAAAATACAAGATGAAAATCAGCATCAACAAAACAGAAGTCATTAATGTCGCAAAAGAGAAACAGAACATCAAAATAACAATAGAAAGTAGACAACTAAAACAAGTTTCAAATACCTAGGAAGTTTAGTGACAAACGACAATTCACATACAGCAGAGATAGACTCAAGATGCACCAAAGCATGTCAAATCATTGGACAGCTATCACCACTATTGTCCAACAAGGAAATAACACTATAGCTTGTTTCATAACTAGTGCCCAACTTTTAAAATCGATAGCTTTTAACCGCTTGTTGTAAGTTGTTCAAAATTTGCATGTAAAGTTATAATGATTAGAACCCAACAGGGAATTAATACGACCACACCGGTAGTACGAATGGGAGCTGATGAGGTGACCAGTGACAAGTTGATGACATACCTCGGAATTAAGTTTGATCGCAGCCTGTGTTTTCGGGACCACGTTGACCATGTGATAACAAAATCCCGCAAAGGATTAGCCGCCTTGAAGGTCATGGCAGCTGCCAACATCGAGCAGAGGCTACTTACTCTTCTGTTCCAGGGATTAGTCCTCGCACCAATCGAGTATGCCCTGGCCATTCTTACTGTCAGTACGACTCAAATTGATAGGCTGGAGAAAATACAAAATGAAGCCATGCGCATTATCCTGGGATGTACGAGGGACACTCCCTGTGTGGCAATGAGGTATCTTCTTGACTTTCCAACCATGGATGACAGAATCAAGATCTGGAGAGCACGAGCATACCTGAAGATTAGTACAGATACAGAGCATCCATTGCACCACGTGCTCAACACAGAGAAAGGTACCAGGCTAAAAAGAGGCAAATCATGGGTGGGCCGAGCAGAAGATGTCATCAAACAGGTCTGTGGGCTTACCAATATCAGCGTTGGTGAGGAGTGGATACCGGTGCCTACGTCATTCAAGGGGACTTTCTCATGTATTGTCACACTCGACAGGAAAAGTAGGGAACAGAACCCAGTCGTGGTTAATGCTGAGGTCAACGGTCTCATCTGCGATAACACCGATGAGAAAGATACAGTCATCTATACAGACGGATCTGTAAGACGACACGAAAAAAGTGCATGGGCATTTACAGCACGTTCGGCAGGCAGAATAGCCAAGGAAGACAGTGGTGCATACGCCATGACCACGAGTAGCATGACAATGGAGGTGATGGCAGTGACCAAGGCATTCAAATGGTTAGAGTCACAAGACTACATCCACGCATGTATACTGAGTGATTCGATGAGCATGATAAAAAAAGTGGAGGCGAGCTTTGTACGCATGCAATGGGTAGAGTCGTTGCAGAAATCCAAAATACGTAAGGTCACCTTTGTCTATGTCCTTGGACATGCGGGAGTACGGGGAAATGAGAGAGCGGACAGGTTGGCTAGCTGCGCTGTCGTTGAGGACGGGCAACCGATGGATCGGGCGGACGTCATCAATGCACTCCGAGATGTGGGAAGAGCACAGGACTTCGACAAACACAGATCAACGTCGCTTCTTCGGATGATGGAAATGGGAGTTAAGATGGGCACAGCCAGGAATGAGAAACTTGGTGGCCGTGTAAGAAGACTTATCAACCAACATAGAACTGGAGTCGTCAGTCGCTGGACACTGAGGGAATTGCTGAGGAGGGGATCTGAGCACCTATGGACATGTTCGGAGTGCAATGATGATGACCCGCAAATAACTCAATAACTCAATAACTCAATAGGGAATTAATTTCATTTAAAAAAAACATTTGGTTATTATTGTTGTTTATTTGATTTATATAAATTTATAACGACCCATTGATGTAGTCAAAACTTAATGTTTACAGTATTTAAGTTAAAAATAGCGATTACAAATCCATACACACGTTTTTGCACGCTTTCCGCGTGAGTTGTCTGACACAATTAGACATCTGTAGTAAACACGAGACATTGTGTGTTCCATTTCCGTTAATTCAGCGGCGTAACGTGGAACAATAACATTTATCATGAGTCTTAAAATGAAATTCTGCAGTTTACAAAACATCGCAATAAAAATGTATGACTATTTTTACAAAGAGGCTAAACGAGGAAGATTATTTCATTCTTTAGAAAACCCTGAGAATAGGACAAGACACATTTTGGATTTATCTAAACGGTCATTTAATCGCTGGATTCAATCACGTGACCGTCAATGTTCCAAATATACAAAATCACAAGGAAGAGCAAAAATGTTGGATAATTTCGACAGTGAACTTATTAGAAGTGAAATTCGCAAAATGTTGGGTATGAATGAAACTGTTACAATAAGAAAATTAAAAGTATCGCTGAAAAAGAACAACAGTATTGAAATATCAAAGTCTACATTATGGAGGAATGTGAGAGCTGCAGGCTTTACATTCAGAAAGTATTACAATGGACGAAACATCATCTGTGAGAAGCCACATATAGTAGTCATGAGAAGCAAGTACTTACGTGAAGTAAAAGAGGTGCGCAAGCAAGGTTATGATATTGTGTACTTGGATGAAACATGTATCAATGCTCACCAAACTAACCAAAGGGAATGGCAGTCATCAGATGGAAAGATTAAGAGATTAATACCTAGCAGCAAAGGACAGCGCTTGATAATTGCTCATGCAGGTAGTCGACAACATGGACTAATACAGAATGCAGAGCTCATTTTTCTTTCAAAATCCATAGACAATCGGGATTATCACTCTGAGATGAATGGTCACATATTTAGAGATTGGATTGAAAATTCTGTTCTCCCATCACTAGATTGACCATATTGCCTAATAATGGACAATGCAGCGTACCACAACATTGTTGCACTTGAAGATAAAGTCCCGACGTCATCCAGTACAAAAGATGCTATTAAGATATGGCTCACAAAGGAGCACATACAATTTAATAACATGTACTTAAAACCTGAATTACTATCTCTAGTAAAGCAAAAACAGAGGACAAAGATTTTTCAAATAGATAAGATTATCCAAGAGCACGGTCATATAAGTTTGAGGCTGCCACCTTACCATGCTCATTTAAATCCAATAGAACTAATCTGGGCAAAATTAAAAGGACAAGTAAAAAAAAAAAGTAAAGTACCCCCCGTCACGCCGAGTGGCGTATAGGGAAATATGGTGTTAGTGACCCTATATTTTACAGACCTTCAGCACATGATTTTTTTTGGGTAATGTGGTCGGTATTACGCCCGTGCTGCTTTTACTTTCCCAGAAGAAATCCGGTACCCATTTAAGGCTGGGTGAACCCGGAGCCGTCGGTTGGGATCGAACCCTACCCCTTGTCCGTAGTAGTCCAGTTCACTAACCACTGAGCTATCGCGGCTCCTACTAATTTTTAGGGAATTAGTAAAACCCAGGTGTCCTCGCCAGGGTACGAACCCCGGCTGTTGCCGTGGTAAGCCAACCGCCTATCGATTGCGCTAACCGGACACCCTAAAAGGACAAGTGGCAGATGAAAATACAACATTCAAAATATGCGATGTAAAGACTCTTGCTAATCTCGCTTTATTAAATATAGACAAAGATTATTGGGCTAAATGTGAAGACCACGTCTTAAAACAGGAAGAGGAATATTGGAAAAATGATGTTTTGTGGAATGTTCAACCCCAAACAGTTATTAATCTTTTAGACTCGTCTGATTCAGAATGAAAGTATATAGCCCCCACAATGTTGGCCCCTATATTACCTTAAATTAGTTCAACAAACGGTCCTTATCAGGACCACACAACTATGAAAATTGGACAAACAGGTATACCTTGATATTATCGTCCGTCCTCGAACTGAGAAGACAATAATTCTCCTGGTGTTTTGTTTTATTAGGTTATTTCCCCATTACGGCCACGCCTTTACCTAGTGAAAATTAATCATAGACCAGCAACTACGGTAATTTCTAATATTTAGGGGTTCACAATTTACAATTTTGACAAACATCAAAGAAATTCGCCGCTTTAAGAAAACTGCAGCTGCAAGATATTTGTTAAATATACATTTAAAGGGTCTTTTGCATTCTAATAACATTTGGAAAATTTCAACAGTTTTTAACAAACGGTTACTGAGTATTAGCGTTTTGAAGTTGGGCACGTGATTTGAAACGAGCTATAGAGACAAAACGGGCACTGTACAATATAATCTTCATCCCAACGTTGTGCTACTGTTGCCAGTCCAGGACTCTAGATGCAAGAACAGTAAGAAAAATGACCTCTAATGAGATGAAATGTATTAGACGAATGACATGAAACAGCCTGAGAGTCAAGATCAGAAATGAAGAACTGAGGAAAAGGCTAGGAATAACCCCACCATAGAATATATTTAAAAAGAACAGATAAAATGGTTTGGCCACGTGACAAGATAGAGTGATAACAACACAACGAACCCTCAATAAATGTTGCCAAAATGTTGGTACAATACCAGACCCAAGGGTCGACCACGAAAAGAGATGGAGCGACGGAATATTAGAAATACTAGGAAACATAACAGCAGCAAAGGCGAACAGAAGAGCAAAAGACCGCAAAAAATATCTCCCTTCGGTTTACAACACAACGCAGACACGCCCTCTTAACATCTTTTAAAGGTCAGATGACGAAGAGGTGTGATCCTTTAGTCATCGGGTGACCGTAAAGGAAGGAATGCCGCTGAAAGGCAAATGAGGAAAGAAAGAAAAAGAAGAATATTGTTCAACTTGTCTTTATGCAATGATGTCTTTTTTTTTTCTTTGCTACCATTACCTCTGTCTTTTTGCTATTACATTATTAATTAAGAAAGACTGAGTCCTTTATTTTTACTTTCCGTAACTGTAATAATGTCTAATATTTCTTGTAACTCATTTTTGCTCTCTATAATGTCTAATATTTCTTGTAACTCATTTTTGCTCTCTATAATGTCTAATATTTCTTGTAACTCATTTTTGCTCTCTATAATGTCTAATATTTCTGGTAACTCATTTTTACTCTCTATAAAGTCTAATATTTCTTGAAACTCATTTCCATATGGCAAAAAATAAGACCTAAAAGAACACTTTAGACATAACAGCACAGACACTCAAGACAGCATGAAAATCAACAAGACATTTGAACACCACAAAAGAGAAACTGAGCATCAACATAAAGATCGACTAACTTTACGGTATTTTCCAATTACTAGGATCTGCGATTTTATTTTTATTTTTATTTTTTTATATTTTTTTTTCATTTTATTTTATTTTTTTTTTTTTTTTTTGGGGGGGGGGGACCTTACAGGATCGGAGAATAAATGACGCTTGTAAAGTGCAATCGCCATGAGGTGATTGGTTCCGAGTTTTAAATTTCAACCCCCCCCCCCTCCCCCTATTAAAAAAAATAAATTCTCCTGATAACTGTAGACAGTTAAAACAGGTGGATGAATTTAAATAGCTAGGAAGCCTAATTACAATATGCAGAAATAGACGCAAGATGCAACAAAGCTTGTTTTGGACAATCGTCACCACTATTGTCCAACAAGTAAATAACACTAGAAGAAAAACGTGCAATCTTCAAAACAATCTTCATTCCAAAGTTGTGTTACCAATGCTGGACCTTAGTCTCAAGAACAATAAGAAAAATAATCACTAACAAGGAGAAATCGGTTAGACCAATGACTGGAAATAGTCTGAGAGTTAGATAAGAAATATATTGATATTTCTTATGACGCCTTATATCTTTTGGCGTGTGCTGAGACTGCTATGATGGCGACTACAGCTACCTTTCTTTGTCTAGGAGATGAGTTAGTAATTCGGATGATTCCACTGGCACGGGCGGTGGGCGGTTGAGCAACTATGAATTTTAATTCGTTTGCAGTGATACCGAGGCCTTCCATAACCATATATATATATATATATAAGTGGTGGCCCTCGTCCCCTTGTACGTATGTTATGTTTGCTCTCGAGTAGTACAATAATCACCTGAAGACAGTTCAGAGCTACCTACCTTGGACATAATATAACTAGTGATGGAAAATGTAAAAATGAAATTAACTTACGAATAGGAATGGGGAGGGGGGGCAGTAATGTTAATGCCATGAAAAATATACTAACATCAAAACAAATAACACCAGGGCTAAAACTAAAGATAGAAAAAAATAGTATATCTTCTCAAAATTCATGTATGTAGCAGAAACATGGACATCAAACAAGAAAACAGAATAGAAAACTGAAGCCTTTGAAATGTGGATTTATAGAAAAATAGGTAGAATTGGCTGGAAAGAAAAAAGAACAAACGATGAAGTCTTAGAATAACTAAAAATGAAAAGATAACTACTAAATACAATTCAAACAAGATCACTGAGATTTTTTTAGGCATGTTAAAATATACATCAACCTACTAAAAGTAATCTTGGAGAGGAAAATATAAAGTAAAGGAGGCAGACCAAGACTAACATGGACGAGTAATATCAAAAGATGGACAAGTCAACATATGACAACCTGCACCATCAAAGCAAGAGACAGAGTGGAATGGCACCCAATGTAAGTCTATCGTCGATGCCGAGACGGCACTCGATGATGATGAATACAATAAAAAGTTGGGCCGCACTCTTCTAAAGCATCCGTCATGACTATTTCCAAGAAGATGTTGAATAAGGTAGATGAGAGTTAGCAACCTTGTCGAATAGTTGGTCTTTAAAATAAGGCTAACCAAAATAATCATTCTGCTTGGTAGACAGTGTTGCAACTGGGCCCACTGAACTACTACGGTCGTAGTAAAGAAACCCATAGGAGAGGTGTCGTCACCTCAGAACCACAACCACTACATGGATGATTCTGTATCCCGCGGACAGCGCAGCGGTTGGGGTTTTATGGCATGCCAACATGGCAGAGAATTGGCAAGGGAATCTGGCAATTGTAGCATTACGGCGTTCAGCATGAGGATGGAGATAGAAGCAGCAACGGCGGCGATAACATAGCTGGTATACAGAACGCGGTTCGTGCAGTCTTGGTGACGGATTCGCAAAGTATGCTACAAAAGATTGACAGACTGGGTCTCTGGCAGGGGTGGATGCAGCTCTTGGAAGGCTCTACAGTGAGTGCGATAACCTGGAAGCTGGGTGTACTGCCTGGGGCACGCTGGTATACATGAGAATGAAATAGCCAATAAGCTTGCTGACACACTGAATGTGGCCTTACTCTGGACAGTGTACGTCGCCAAGTTTATTCTTTATTTCTTTAAGAGAAAAGGGAAATGGTTGGGACAACGGTGCATACTTGAGAGACAGATGAGTCTAAAGGGTGTCTGGCTGATTCCTAGTGTTTAATAGAAAAAGCAGATCTATGTATAATCAGAATCTTACAGGGACAATCAGTCTGCTTGCATTTCGAGAAACACTCGGATAAGCGGTGGAGCAGGTATGAGGATGCCCCCACTGCAATGAAATTAATTCTATGAATATAATAGTTGTTGTGAAGAACCATTCCCCTTGGGGTTTTCATTTATAAGCATTGCGCTTGTAGCGATGTCGTAGATGTTTTGTACTGCGAGCTATGTGGTTCCCCATAGCTGTACATCCTCGTCGTTGTCCATAGAGCTGAATGCCAAAATCTATTAAATACGTTTTCGAAGTCTATGAACATGTGATATAGGACTTGAAGGTAACTCTTGCAGAGAGAGAGAGAGAGAGAGAGAGAGAGAGAGAGAGAGAGATTGAAGATCTGTTTGCATGCCCTACTTCGATCTACAGGAAAGTCTGCATATTCTTCTGAACCTGATGACCTTTTCTGATTTTCTGTGAGTTTGTAACTGATTTCAGCTCATACCATAGTCCCACCAAAGGTTGTTCAACTCCTGTATAATATCCGTACTAGAATATGGATGAAAGCTGAAATCAAACTGGATACCAGAAAAATAACTCAAGGACTTTGACGAAAACTAATGGTGAATTATGCATACTGGAGATATTTTGAAATCAAATAAAATTATACTTGAAGACACTGATCAATAATACAGGGTGTTTTTAAAGTCGCAGTGCAGTGAATTTCTACTCTCGGAAGAAAAATCGTCACCAGAAATGCGGTTAACTAATGCGTCACACAAATTGTAAAATAAATGGTATTATTCAAATATACTTGACTGATATCGGCGAGCTTATAATGGGTAATGTTGGTATTAACACAATAAAGTTGTGCCTAAAGCATATGTTGAAAATGTCCACCACGGGCCTCAAGACATGTCGTGATTCGTCTTTCCATATTTGCGAAAACCTTCAGAATAATGTCTGGTGATATTTGTTTAATCTTGTCTACTATTTCAGTCTTTAGGTCATTAATTGTCTGCGGATTATTTTCATAAACTTTCCCCTTCAATGCCCCCCACAGATAATAATCTGGGGGTGTTAGATCTGGTGAACGAGCAGGCCAGATTCCACGTGAAATAATGCGATTTGCAAATATGCTTTCTAAATAATTGAGTGTTGTTGTGGCTGTGTGTGCTGTTGCCCCATCCTGCTGAAACCAGGATTCCATAATTTCCCGTTCTGTAAGGTGTGCTATGAACGGTTCCAGAATTAAAGTACGGTAACGTTCTGCATTTATTGTTTCATTAAAAAATATAGGTCCTATTATCCGCATACGACTTATAGCGCACCACACTCCGACTTTTTGATCGTAAAGCGGCACTTGATGAAATTCATGGGGGTTTTCACTGCTCCACAGCCGATTGTTCTGACTGTTCACATAACCGGATAAATGAAACCAGGTCTCATCAGTGAAAAAAGTGACGTCAAGGATGGCAGCGCCATGTTCATAAATAAAATTCTGAAACCACATGCAGTAGTTTAAACGGGATTCATAATCTCTTTCTTGGAGTTGAGACACTTCAGTTAATTTGTATGGACGATAGTGTAGTTCACTTCTTAAAACCTTGTGAACAGAACTCTTAGATATTTGCACCTGTTGAGACAAGTGGTTTAAAGATGCCTTTGGACTCATTGTAATTCTGTCTTGGAGTTCCATAATTTGGTCTTGTGAAATTGAAGGTCTTCCAGATCGGTATGCATCTACCACACTACCGGTTTCACGAAACTTTTTGATCAATTTTGTAACAGAATTTCGGTGAGGGACTTGTGAGTCTGGAAATTTCCTCACGAATTGTCTAATGACCTCATCCGTATATTTACCGCCATTACGAAAGACATGCTCAACCAGAAATACCCTGTTTTCAATCGTCAACACCATTTCCTTCAAGCAATGAGACAGTGAAAGTAGCGTAGTGCCCGTCCTTTACATAAATAAAACCTTAAAGGAAGCAGCGGTTTGTTCATAAATATGGTTTACAAAATTGTGGTACGTAGATGATGATTACGTCATTTACTGAATATTAGAAATATTCACTCCACTGCGACTTTAAAAACACCCTGTATATTTCAACCTTCGTTATTAGTCATGTACTCAATTCTGACCTATGGAAGTGAATCATGGACAGTAAACAAACAAATAAAAAAGACGATTAAAGGCCACAGAGATGGTATTTCTCAGAAAAATGTTGAAAGTTCCCTGGACAGCTAAAAAGACCAACGAGGAAATTCTCAAAGAGGCCAATACAAAAAGGGAGCTCCTAAAAAACTTCAGAAAGAAACAATCAATATTTTTCGGGCACATCATGCGAAGAGGACAATTGAAATACTTGATTACAACTGGCCAAATACAGGGAAAGAGAGATCGCGGACGACAAAGAGAGAAAATGGCTTCGTGTCATGGCATGGAAAACAGTCGACAACAGAACTGATACGATGCACTGTGGATAGAAGATTGTGGAAGGACATGATCGCCCACGCCAACCAGTATGGCACATGATGATTAAAGTTGTGTGAAAATTGTCTATCCATCTGTCCGTCTATTTGTCTGTGTCTGTCTATCGCTCGTGATAGCGCTAGCAGGAAAGACACTGTGACATCAAACTTTAAACACTGATAAACTTACAATGAATACAATAGAAACAGCTCTATTGCTGTTGTCGCCACTTTTGTCATATGTTAGTTCAGATATGCACTTTGTCCCGTGATGTAGCATAATCTCCACCACCTTTTGATTTTTTTTAAACCGTACCCGCAAATGTTGTAACTAGGTTGTGCAGCCAAATTGGCTAGACCCGCCGGGTCATTACATAGAGATAAGTCTCGATTACATCAGGTCAGGGTTGCCAACTTAGCGGATTTTCCGCTAGATCTAGCGGAAATGGAGCAGCGTCCAGCGGCCAAAAAATAATGAATCCGCCTGGCGGAATTTCTAGCGGATTTATTTTGAATGACAGCGGCAAATCACGGATTTTTTATCACGATAATCGACTAAAATTAGCCTTATCGTGGTCAAAACACAAACTAAGAGCGTCTGTAGCGCTTGTGTGACAAGTGAAATTATACACGTACTACGTCATTATATCACTTTCGTTCTGACCAATAGAAAATTTAGTATAGTATTGTAGTAGAGACTTTCGGTTTGAAACTGAAACTTTTCTACTTTGGAAATAAATTGTAGGAGAACTGAGGATTTATAGTCATAGTGTTAAATCAAGTATGTCATCATTAATTAGCAAGTCTAATATTTCAAACTGAGGATTTGTTTAGAGTCAATGTGAGTGTTCAGCGACGTGTTTCTTTCTACGTGAGTATCAAGTCCATATTTATTTCAAATTGTGTAGGTTCAACGCTCTACCGCTATAAGAGAGTTACAATTTTTGGTAATTCCATATTATACATGTCGCTGTAACTATCAGCAACGTACATTCACATTACAACATAAAGTTATGACACTTCAATATTAGCAACCATTTCGTAAAGAGTGGGCTAAATGAAGTGGACCTTACAGATTGGATCTTAGAAGTCCCTGATAGTGCTGACAAAGCTAGATGCAAGTTTTGAAAATGTGTATTTGGCATCGAAACATTGTGATCTTCTTTCTCACAGCAAATCAAAGAAGCATCAGTCGGCCAGCGTTGCATTTTTCTCTTCACGAAAACTGGACACTTTGCAATTTCTTTGTCTTTCAAATTATTTTTATGTTGCCAAATTAAGTTAGTTTCTACATGTATTAATATATATCGCACCTATCGAATATGCCCTGGCAACTCTTACTGTCAGTACGACTCAAATTGATAGGCTGGAGAAAATACAAAATGAAGCCATGTGCATTATCCTGGGATGTACGAGGGACATTCCCTGTGTAGCAATGAGGTATCTTCTTGACTTTCCAAACATGGATGACAGAATCAAGATCTGGAGAGCACGAGCATACCTGAAGATTAGTAGAGATACAGAGCATCCTTGGCACCACGTGCTCAACACAGGGAAGGGTGCCAGGCTAAAAAGAGGCAAATCATGGGTGGGCCGAGCAGAAGATGTCATCAAACAGGTCTGTGGGCTTACCAATATCAGTGTTGGTGATGAGTGGATACCGGTGTCTACGTCATTCAATGGGACTTTCTCGTGTATTGTCACACTCGACAGGAAAAGTAGGGAACAGAACCCGGTCGTGGTTAATGCTGAGGTCAACGGTCTCATCTGCGATAACACTGATGAGAAAGATGCAGTCACCTATACAGACGGATCTGTAAGACGACACCAAAGAGGTGCATGGGCATTTACAGCACGCTCGGCAGGCAGAATAGTCAAAGAAGACAGTGGTGCATACGTCATGACCACGAGTAGCATGACAATGGAGGCGATGGCAGTGACCAAGGCATTCAAATGGTTAGATAGAGTCACAAGACTACACCCATGCATGTATACTGAGTGATTCGATGAGCATGATAAAAAAAGTGGAGGCGGGCTCTGTACGCATGCTATGGGTAGAGTCGTTGCAGAAATCCAAAATACGTAAGGTCACCTTTGTCTATGTCCCTGGACATGCGGGAGTACGGGGAAATGAAAAGGCGGACAGGTTGGCTAGCTGCGATGTCGTTGAGGACGGGCAACCAATGGATCGGGCGGACATCATCAATGCCCTCCGAGATGTGGGAAGAGCATGGACCTCGACAAACACAGATCCACGTCACTTCTTCGGATGATGGAAATGGGAGTTAAGTTGGGCACAGCCAGAAATGAGAAACTTAGTGGCCGTGTAAGAAGACTTATCAACCAACATAGAACTGGAGTCGTCAGTCGCTGGACGCTGCGGGACTTGCTGAGGAGGGGATCTGAGCACTTATGGACATGTTCGGAGTGCAATGATGATGACCCGCAAATAACTCAATAACTCAATGTATTAATATAGTTGTAGTTGTGCTGTTACAAATCGAAATAATAATTATTTTTCTTTAAATTTACTCTCCCATTTGGTTTGGAGATGCGTAATAATAATAATAATAAAATAGTACGTAGATAAATAATAATTTAATGTAAGTTTCCTAAGTAATAAACTCTGGAAATATTTTTGGAAAATCTGGCGGAAATTCTGGCTTAATTTCTCGGACAATCTGGCGGAAAATCGCGGATATTTGGCTCCAGTCTAGCGGATTGACACCGACGGCAGTTGGCAACCCTGATCAGGTTTGTGGGGCGCTGTGGACAGCACGGCAAGTCTGACTTGTGATGTGAATACTTCATGCATTGATTTATTGATACAGGAAACATACTAACTGCTGTTTGATGTTTTAGTGATTTCGTCAGTATCAAGATTTGAAGATTTCTTCTATTTATTTAATTATAAATTAAATATGAAATATAAATACATATATTTATTCAGTTAATAGTTAATTGAAATCGTGCACTTTACCCATAAGCTTTTAGTAGGCGTACATTTACTGTAAACACTTTATAACTGAGAGGCTCAGGCTCTTGTTTTCAAATCTCCACAATAATTATTTATTTTATTACATTCATTGTAGAGCAGTTTGCTGTTTCCTATAGTTCATTTCACCTTAAATACGTATATTGAATATTGTATTTTATTTGGCATTAGATTTGAATAATTGGTATTTATTTCTCTTACTTTAGTCAGTTTAATTTGTTAACTATAATAACAAATATGAACTAAGAAACACTTTGGAGTGACGTTTTTTCGTTTTAGTAAATAATTAAATTTAAATATATATATATATATATATATATATATATATATATATATATATATATATATATATATATATATATATATATATATATATATATATAATAGTATTATCGTATGTAGGTCTATCAAAAGCTTGTCCGAAATATTTAAACAAAAATATTATTTTATTAACTTGTTGTTTAGAAATAGTAATGAACAGAATCAATGATGAATGAACTGGATGTTAATCCAAATAATTTAAATAATCATGATTTTGCTTTATATTTAATTGTTGTTTGTTGTATTAAAGTAAAGGAATATATCATCATCATCGAGTGCCGTCTCCGCAACAAAGGTTGGCTACCATGGGGCGTCATAAAGGAATATATGATGAATAGTATTTGATTTCCTATTCTATGAATTTAATATAACTAGAGTACAATAACACATATTATATTACGCATATTTTGTTTTGCATGTTTTGTTATACTTTGTATAATGATACTAGGTAGCTATAAAAAGAATATCATAGGCCTACAGTAGGGTGACCATTCGTCCCCGATTTCCGGGGACAGTCCCCGGAATATAGAAGTTGTCCCCGAAAGAAATTTGTCCCCGATTTCAGTGAATAAATAAATGTTCATACACGGAATCGGCCCTCTTTTAAAGTAATCACTAGATACTTTGGCGGGAGATGTCCGGAAAGGCAGGGTGGGGGGAGAGAGAGTGTCTGCTTTTTTTAAAATTAAACCCATCCCAATAGAAGTGAGTGGTGAGAATAGAAGTGACGTAGCACCGCGCTTCAAGAGTTCAAAGAGCTATCTCCGACACAACGCGTCCAAGTCTTCTCTTTATCTTCTTGCTAATGCCGCTCAGTCTGGATAAAGAAACACAACTCAGTAACGTCCTGAGTCCTAGTGATTATTTTAAAAGAGGGCCGATTCCGTGTATGAACATTTATTTATTCACTGAAATCGCGGACAAATTTCTTTCGGGGAAAACTTCTACATTCCGGGGACTGTCCCCGGAAATCGGGGACGAATGGTCACCCTAATGTATATACATATATATATATATAAATATATATATATATATATATATATATATATATATATATATATATATATATATATATATATCGTTCTCGTTCGTCCCCGATTTTGTGGGACAGTCTCAGAAATTAGCAAAAAAATCCTCTGAAATGTAAAAATATGACAAATGTCCCCGGAAACCATGGGAAAAAAATGGTCACCCTAGCCTACAGGTAACATATATATATATTATATATAAATATTCAAAAAGAAAATTTTTTTTGAAACTTATCATCTAAGAAGAAATATTTTATCCAGAATAATGCATAACTGATTAGCAAATTACTGGGAATTATAAAACTCATTATAATGTGATCAGAGATAGAGATAAATAGGAAAGTCAAAGTAAATAATATAATTGTTTTCATTGACTGGAAAAAGGGGGTAGGGGGTAAATAATAAAACATAAATCATAAAAAAGGATATCATTGAAAATATTGTATTTAAAAAGAACACAAACTGCAATCACAATGCCCAGTATAATACTCAGATTGATAGGGAAAGTCAGATTTTTTGTCTGTTTAAACAAGATTTTTAAATTCTCACAGAATGACAATCAAACAAAAGCATTTTATTCATTGCTTTGATAAGAGTAAGAATAAGTGAGAGCAAAGAAAAGAAAAATAAACTTATTACAACTCTTCGTGTGCAGCCAAAGGGAGATGTATTTTATATGAAGGCAGTGACAGCAGGGTAACACAAAAGGCAATCTTTCTAGGCAATCCAGAAACCACAAGATCATGTGAACTGTTACATTGCAAATGCTGAAGACATTGAAGGGGTGGAGAAAAAAAATAGGTAGATAAAAGATCAATTTGTGGAGAACATAGATAGAAGAGATGTGTTAATAAGGTGACAACAGCCAAGCGGAGAGAATTTTTCATAATATAAAGAAGTCTTCAAAGTGAAAAACACTTATAGATAAGTGCTTAGAAGTTGAAGAGTGACACACAGTGTAGAAATTAGTTATCTAGTCTTAAGTGTTTTTATAATCAATGAATTTATGTAAAAATAATTTAAACAATGAATCAGTGAATAAACTGAAGGAACTTACATTTAATTAATGAACACAAATTTGTGTGTGACTTAAATGAGTTATATAAAATTAATGGAGAAAATATTGCTGAAAAACCTTTTATGACATCATTTTGTAACTATTATAAGAATTTTTATTCTGGTTTTTATTTTTTTACATGATCTTTTCTAACTATTTAGAAACTGCAGTGCTATTTAGGATACAAATAATTTACATAGATTAATGCTTTTTTATTAACCAGAATATAAACAGTGCTAGACAACGCATCAACATGGCAGGAATAGTAGACAGCATCAATCTATGGGGAAGAGCTATACTTTTTGGAGTCCTGATGTCACTGTACATCCTCAAGCTGTTGATCACAAAAGGGCCTAGTAAAGTTTTTAATTGGAAGCAGCGGGGCAGACCAAGTTACTTGGACGATCCAAGTCTTGGGACACATGGGTTCTTGACTCTAAAGGTAGAAATTTATGAGGAAAATATGACAATTATCATTTTATTTCATTCTCTTGTTCATTTATTGCAAGGCTTAGGTGGCAGGGAGATTGTAAAGTACAAACAATCCCGAATGTAAATAAATATTTTTTTTATGACTAGAAGTTCTATGAAAAGAGAAATATTTTCTAGAGATTGCAAAAGATATTAATTAAACATTTTATATATCGATAACAAAATTTATCAAAGAAACATATTAGTTAGTAGATGACTCTAGAGTTTAGTTTAGTTTTTAGTTAGAGATATCTGATTAAAGAGAGTAAAATGTTAGAAATAAAACAGTGCAAATAAATAATAAACTCTGACTGTAGTATACAATTAGAACAATTAGAGTATTTATATTTCTCACAGAGAATTCTCAAATTATTGGTTTTCTGAATTCACTTCCCTCTCCCTCCTCTCCTCAACCAATCCAGCTTCAAACCTTTCCTTTTCCTTTCCAACTCATTTCACCTAAGAAACCTGAAGTATAGAATAAAACCTTAAGTTATCATAATTTATAGTACACACCCATATTTATTAACATTTTTCAAATTACAATTCAGAAGCAAAAAATATTCACTATTAATAAACACAAATTGAGTATTGCTATTTAACGATCAGTTCAGGTACCTTCGTATGTTTACATTGAACCATCCAAAAGCTGGAGATATTTATTGCTGTTCCTCTTTGGCAGGATGTTCGCATACATTATGTAGCAAGTGGTCCAGAAGACAAACCACTCATGCTTTTTGTGCATGGGTTTCCTGAGTTTTGGTACTCATGGAGATACCAGATTAGGGAGTTCCAGAAGGACTATAGGTTTGTGCATTTCAATCTATAATAATAATAGGCTTTTTATTTGGAGAGATAAATTGATGTGTCATAGTAGGTCATTCAAGTGCAGACACAACGAATAGGTGGGCTTAACCAACACAAGTTGGGGCAAGGTGTCTGGTGTTTCTGTGCTTCCCTGACCTCAGAATCCACTTTCATTCTTGTTGGTTCATTCCGAAGGAGCACAAATTTGTAACAGATCACTTCCTGCCTTATTACCTCCACTTTTAATTTACTGTTTCAGGTTTACTCCCATGGACCTGGCCTCTCCTAAGACCCCCACATAGCATTGACAAAATACAAATTGTACTGCTTGCCTGTCTATAACAGTAATAGGCTTCACAATTCCAATTCCAACCTGACATTAAATATCAGTCTATAAAGTTATTAGATTAAGCTCTTGAAATAAGATGTCTTACTATCAACCATCTCAGCAAAAAAGAATTGTTGTTTGTAAACTCTGAACAGACCAAGTGATGAGAAGAGACAGCAAGAGAATTTTGAAGGATGCCTTCAAATAGGAACCAGAGGATAATAGAAAATAGGCTGACCTAGAGAAATGTTAAAAAGAACACTTAGGTGTGAAACAACAGCAGGCATCAGCTCCTTTACAGATATTGAGAGACTTACCCAGAACAAAGATGTGTGGTGAGATACAATGTGGGCCCAGAACAGAGATGTGTGGTGAGATACAATATGGGCCCAGAGCAAAGATGTGTGGTGAGATACAATGTGGGCCCAGAGCAAAGTCTGACAATGAATAGCGAAGATCTTCAGACATGGAGAGTCTAGAATTTCTGCCCTGAATATCTGCTGTCTTTTGCATGAAAAGACATTAGCTAAATAATTTAGGCTTGAGCTACCTACAAACTTCCTTTTCTTTTTCTTTTTTTAACAGGAAATACAATTAGTCATTGTCTAGATTGACCCTTTTGGAACTTGACTCCCATAACAGCTATTCTGAGTTTATCTCAGTACCGATCGAGATGCTCAGCAGCTTCTACTTCATGCCTAGTTTCCCTTTGACATCTTTCCATTGTTTTTGTTCTTTCACTCACACATATAACTGATACTATACCCTCAATAATGATTTTTTCCAGACCATACTATTTTTCTGTATCAGGTCTACATTTCATTAACAAAATCGTTTTTACGATAGCGGCTTGTTAAACCTCTGATTTTCCTCATGTGGGAAACAACAGGTAAGAGAAAAAGAGGAAGACCCAAAGAGACACTGAGAAAAACATTGATGAGAGAGGCAAGAGCAGCAGGATTCGGCTCCCTCAATGAGATAGAGCTGCTTGCACAGAACAGAGACAAATGGTGAGATTTGATAAAATATCTTTTAAAGAATTGAAAACTGCTAGAACAAAAATTCAGATAAGAGAAGGAGTATCTTGGTCTACGCCCTATGGGCCTGCTACGGCTCGAAAGGTCAATAGTTAGATATATACTATTTTTAAGTATCCAGATTTCTTTTATTTTCCTTGTTTTTATGTTATCAAGCAGTCACTTCTCTCAAATATTAAGTTATTGTAAAGTGGGCATAGTTTGTTCATTTTTCTATCTATGATATTCTGAGTATTCTTCTGTAATATTTGTATTCAAGGGCATTTATGGTGTTTTTTCAGCAGATTCTCAAGGGGGAACTTTCTTAGAAACCTAAGTTTTGCTCTTATATAAATGTCTTGCTATATGTAGTTCGGTCGTTGTTTTTTTTTTTTAATTCATAGCAGTCATGCAACAATTAAAAAAATATTTTTTAAATATTTATATTATTATATTTTTCTTTTCAAATTGTTTGGTCATCGAATATGATGGGTGTTTCAGTATCCCTTAGGAAGAAATACAATTTGAAAGCCTAAAACAAGTTTGATAATAGATATCTTATGATGTCTGTATATCTGATTATATTATTCTCCTTAGTGTGTCTTAATCATCTAAATTCTTTTATCTTTAGACATTAAATAAATTGTCTCCTATTGCAAAGATATGTGGAGTTTCTTATCACAAGACATTATCAAAATATATTACATTGTGTTCATAGTAGAACTGAAATGTGATACTTACTAAAGTTCTTATAACCGTCAGTTGTATGTATTTATTGACAATTTATGAGCACAATAAAACATTCCAAATTATGACATGAATGCCTTGCTTATTCTTTATAGAGTTGTAGCCATTGATCAGAGGGGGTACAGTGAGTCAAGTAAACCATCAGGCATACACAATTACTCAGTCACAACACTAATGTCAGATCTTGAACAGGTTATTCATGCTCTTGGTAAGTTCATTACATATATATATATATATATTATACAAAGGTTAAAGAAGTCCTATAGCACATGGTAACATAGGAGTGTGATGTAAATGAAATCCCTAAGCACTAAGAAAAAAAAAGCCCCTTGACATCATTATAGGAAATATGGTGTTAATGCCCATAGTTTTTTTTTTTATATAAAATAAAGTACTCCCGTCAAGCCAAGTGGCGCATAGGGAATATAGTGTTAGTGACCATAAATTTTACAGACCTTCGGCACATGATTTTTGGGGTAATGTGACCGGTATTATGCCCCTGCCGCTTTACTTTCCCAGACCATAGTATTTTTTACTAAAAATTTATAGTTTAGGTGCCAAGTTTTGTTTCTCATTCTCATACCTTTTCTATCTCAGCAAATAAGATACACATTTACAGCTCAGATGATTGGAGTGCGTCTAAACTCATGCTTATAGTTAGCATTAAGCAAAATATTTCAAAATTTTAAAACAAATGTTTGTTTATAATTTATGTACTGCACTAAAATGATTAACAACTTGAATTATAAATGAAATTATGAAGGTGTTAGGTGTTTTATTTTGAAATATATAAAAATGAGACCAGTTTTAAAAATAACATTTGCAGATCTACAAGCAAATTACACAGGAAGTTAGTTAAGAAAGTATTCTATCACATGATAGGTTGTTCTAAGAATAATCAGCTGTTACATATGACATAAGTAACTTCTATTAAATCAATAATGAGAGATCTAACACACCTAACAGCATCTGCACTGAAAGTGGACAGCAGGTCATAGCTGACTGCTTGCATCAGGATCAGCAGCAACAGCTGATAAGGATTCTACTCCACCTCCCCTTGGCAGCCTTGGAATCAGATGAACAAATCTGGTCTATAGGGTAGGGAGTGAAGACGAAAGGCAAAGTTTGTATCCAGAAAAGAGAAACTATAATGCTGAAAAAAGATGTGACAAAAAGCAACTTGTTGCATACAACAACACAGTGTACATTGTTGTTAGGATCATCATTACTACACACTGCACTGTCTATGAGCAGACAAGAATGTATTCCTGTATTCCCACAAGTTGTATGTGTCCATTTCACTGTAAAGATTGGTTGAAATAATGAG
Organism: Megaustenia siamemsis; assembly: GCA_032433765.1. NCBI lineage: Eukaryota > Metazoa > Mollusca > Gastropoda > Stylommatophora > Ariophantidae > Megaustenia > Megaustenia siamemsis. Next base: position 60,448,522 of record JAVIAB010000092.1, on the reverse strand, counting down.
TATTATTTTTTCATTGTATTCCACAAAGGTTATAAGAAATGTGTGCTAGTTGCTCATGACTGGGGCGGAGTGGTGGCCTGGGCCTTTGGTAGACACTATTCACATCTGGTGGACAAGCTAATTGTCATGAATGCTCCACCATTTCCACTTTACACAAAAATTCTTCTGAAAAACAAACAACAAGTCAAGAAGTCATGGTAACTTGTTGTTTTTGTCTAAACAGAGCTGCTGAGACTGTTATTCTTCAACAGCTACTTTCAAATGTAGGCACCTGCATGAGTTTAGCCATAAAGTGTAGTTGAGTGACATCACAAATGAGATCCTACCCAGATGTATAATTTATTTCCAGACTGGAATTAAATCTAAGTGTTGAGTTCACTTTTCTCTGTTTATAACTCATCACTGGGATATTGTGTTCTGTACCATGTCCTATATATTTTATTAATTGTACCTTTTTTCCTTTCTCACTTCATTGAACACTGATCACACAGAGTATACCTTTCAGTCCACTGCCTCAGGTTTTCAATTTTGATGTTCTGTTGTTATATTTGTTTGTTACTCTTATGTTAGGTGGGTGGTTTATAATAAGTTTCTTTTAATAGAGTACAGCAATGGTGTATTACATTATCTTTTTGGATAGAGGGAGAGAGCTCTAGTGCTTTTTATGTTTTAGTTTCTACTCATTTTTGTAATGCTAATTTTTTTGGCAATATTTCATATCAATTGTTAATTGTGTGTCTGTGGCAAAGAGAGAAGAAAAGCAAGCCTGTGGTTAGAAGTTAAGGGCCTTTGGGAAAGTTATTCTCAGGTCTGAGCTTGCTTCTTTATTTTTATAAAATTATAAATAAATGATTTTCGTATTCTATTACCTTTATAAGTCTGGACCTAGGAAAGTTTGCCAGCACAAACATATGCACATACGTGTGTGTACACACACACACATATAAAAGGTAAAGAAAGTCTGTTCACATATTTTATAATTACCATGATTATATTTGTATTTTATTAGAAGAAGAAGAAGAGATAATTTTATTTGTATCATGCTCATTTCCACTAACAGAAGTGTTTAGACCTCACAACACTGAAATTAATAATTTGTAGAGGAAATGACCTTCTCTCATGGTCTCTAAATCAGGTGTCCCTTTATTTTGTCATTGATAGGATCAAGTCTATACCATAATAAGTCCAGGTTTTTTTTTTTTATCAAGAAGCATTGCACTTAATAGTTTTATAAGCCACACTTTTATAATATATCCAGAAAATATGGAATTAAAAGTTTGAAAACAAATAAACTATTGATATAAGAATTTGGTTTTGTGAAATTTGAACATTAAACTTAAATTTTATTTTGAAAATAGATAGTATTTTGGTTTCATCTCATTTTTGAGAATTGGTAAACAGGGGTAGGGGATTAGTTATTTCAGAATTTTATATTATTCAACATATTTAAAATCAGCAAAGTATGTTTCATTGTTTGTTGCAGGTATGTATTTTTCTTCCAACTACCATTTCTACCTGAGCTGACATTAAAACTACAAGATTTTGCCATTTTTGATGCTCTGATGCCTTCAAAATATAAGCAAGAAGGTTCTAAGGATGCAGGCAAGGCCAAGGAGGAGCATATTGCTCCTTACAAATATACTTTTTCACAACCTGGTGAGTGTTCGTCCATTTTTTCATAGAAAAATATTTTTTTTATTTTATGGATTTAGATTACACAACAATCATAGTAATTGCACAATGCTGCATCTTATGACACTATAGAAGCTATCAGTGTTATTGTGAAATAAATTGTAGTAGGTTAAGGTTTGTAAAACACTAGACTTTATAATTTGCAATGTCGGATAATTAAGAAGCACAATACAGCACGAAAATGTTGTCAGATGTGCTGGACCAAAAAGGTACAGATTCTGCAGTGTTGTAAACCATGACATAGCACAACTGTACTTATTTAATCCAAGATCACGATGTTTCATTTAAATTCACGTTTTTATGATACTATCATAACAGTTACAGCTAAAAAAATCCTATGTAACTGAGACAAAAATGCAGTTAATAATATTTTTTTTTTCTTTTTAACAAATCTTTGAAGTGACGGAGCCATCTGATGCAAACAATTTAATTAATAAAAATTGTTATCGTAAAGTACTACTTTTATACAAAACCCCCAGCTGTATTTTAAAAAATACAACACCTTTGGTCACAATGACACATTACAGGTGACTCATTTGAACATTTATTAGAGTATATGGCAGGAATAAGCAAATGTGGCAAACTGTAGATTTTTTAAAATTTGAATTTTTAAACAGTAATTTTAATGACACAATATATAGCCATGGACTACATTTTTTTTTTCTTTCATTTTTTTTCTTTTTCACAACCTGTGGCAGGAACTGAACCCAGGAACTCATCTTGAGCCCAACACCATACCTCTAGGCTACCCAGTCTCTTTGCTAATTATAATTACAGTAGTTACCTGGTCATAAATATAAGAGGACAACCCTAGTTTGCAATTACTCATAAGTGGTTGTGTGTGCATGTACATAGCATGGCGACTGATTAATTTATTATGATCAAGAATGAACATCGCTGCATTTTGGACAAAATCATGGACAACAAAGGGTGTGCACTCCGATGGCTCTCGTGATATGTTGATTGTACTTATACTTCAAACTTTCTTCTTGCATATTTTTTCACTTGTCCAACATTTAATTTGTTTTTATATCTTACAACCTGAAAGATTCATTAATTGTAGTCTCATTCTCCAATAAATATGCAGCCAATACCTCCAGTGTCCCCCCCCCCTACCCCCCACCACACACACACACACACACACTGTACACAATTAGGGTCCTAACCACTGGTATCATTGCTGCCAGGGCATTCACTCTTTCATTTTCATTATAAATACCATACCAAAATAGCTGTCCTTGTAGTGCTCTTATATTAGGCTTATTTTTTCCATGCATCTTGTAGATAAATTAATGGGATGTAAACATTTTTATTTGTCAACAGGAGCTTTAACATCTCCCTTAAACTACTACAGAAATGTGATGAGAAACAAATCTGGCAATACTGACTATGACTTAGAGTACACAATGCCAACACTTTTGATTTGGGGATGCCAAGACAAGGCTTTAGATAATGCATTTCCAGACACCATTGAGAAAGAAGTATCCAGTATTGAGGTGAAGAGAATTCCTGATGCCAACCATTTTGTACAAATTGATGCTTTTGATGAGGTCAACAGGATCATGAGAGAATGGTTGGACAAATGCTAAACAATTTGTTTTATGAGCAGTTTAATTAAACTGTTTATATTTTATGATTTGGTTGTTTAAAATTTTCAATTAGAATTAGTTATCATTCATGATTGTTTTGGTTACTATAAATTTGTATTTGAATTAGGAACAAATGCAATAGGTATTCATGTTGTAAAAACTCCTATGTCAATTAATGTTGGAAAACATGTCCTAAAGTGCTACATTAAACCTGTTCTTCCTTATGGAAGCAAGTCATAGATAATAAGACAACACAAAGAACATTAGAGGCTGCTGAAGTGTGGTTTATCAGAAAAATGCTACAAATTCAATTGACAGCAAAAATTTACAATTGTGGAATGTTAAAACAAGCTGGAGAAACCAGTAATATCAAAATCATACAGAAGAGACAACCTACATTTATTGGACATGTCATGCGAAAATAAGGTTATAAAGAAGGTGTGATAATACTTTAACAACAGACAGAATGAATGGAAAGAAGAGCAGGAGAAAACCAAGAGTAAAAATATTGAACAGCTTATCCAAATGACATAATAAAAGATCACCAACTGAAATTATGACATGTATGAAGAATTGAGTGATGTGGAGAGTTATGATCACCTATGCCAACTGGCATGGCACCTGATTATGATGATCCATTTTGTGTGTGTGTGTGTGTGTGGGGAAAGGGAATAAGGATGGGGGGAGGGGGGGAGGCTGAGTTAGAGGACTAAGGAATCAAGATGTTCAGCTCGCACTAATTTAAATAACAATTATAATGAGCTATTTTTTTTTACAAAAGAAAAGTTTGTAAGATGTTATTTATTCATTGTGGCTCTATGAAACAGAAACTGAACATTGTGATAACAAATACAAAATATAATAAAGCTCTTAAAATGCAAAGTACTAAAAGAGATGAAGTATATTAGACAAGTAATAAGTGAGAAGGAGGGATAATGACACCATTCTAGAAAACTTTAAAAAAAAAAAAAACTATCTTAACTATATTGATCCCAATTTTGGAGTCTGCCAGGAGAACAATAAGGCTAGAGAACCGAAACTTTTAATGTCCAGTTATGTCTCCATGAGATGTTCAGGTCAGAGTTTAAACCTAGATAGAAACAAACTTATTGACTCTACCATGGTTAGAGCCTGTAATTAGAGGACATTGGTTTAAGATAACAAGCAATATTATTGATGGAAAAGTAACATTTATGGATGGACAAATAGCACCAACATCAAAAGACAAACAAAGTTGAAGATCTACTGCTGTCAAATTTTAGTGTAGACAACTTTCATCACCATAAAGTAAATTATTGGCAAATTCTTGTTAATACAATGAAGAATATTTCTTTTGTTGACAGTTATTAAAGAATATATTTTTTACATTGTATTTTACAGTAACTTATAGTTTCATTTTTATCCTATAAATGGGTTTATCATGGAGTTCAGCAGTCATTAATTAGTTCAGTTCATAACAGTTCCAATATAATTTTTATCTGATATCCCTTTGTTGTAAATAAATGTTGGAAAGCATTATTTCTTTGGTTATAATGTGTGCATAACTTATTTCATCCTGGAAACCAATATACTGCTAAATCTCTTTATAAAACTTACTTTTTCTGTGTTTTTTTTTTCTGAATAAGCCATGTGCCATAAAGGTTTTGATGTACAGGGTGTTTATAAAGTTGCTGTGTAGTGACTTGAAAAATATTTGTGAAATTATGTCACCAATTGATGAAATTTACATCAAGATATTCTGCGTCTACAATCCCATCAGCAGCATAACACAACAAGCCGTTGTTGTATTCACGGTTTCACTGCTGGAAGGAAATTGTGTGAAACATTGAAAACAGCCATAACATCACTGACTTATTTAAAAAGCCTATTTGCAAATCGCATTATTTCACATGGAATCTGGCCTACTTGTTCACCAAGCCTAACTCTGCCTGACTATTGTCTGTGGGCTGCGCTGAAAGGAAAAGTTGATCTAGATAATCTGCAAACAGTTAATGACCTGAAGGCAGAAAACATCACACAGATCCAATATATATACCACAGGTCATTATACAGAAGGTTTTAAAAAATATGAAGAAGCGAGTCAAGAAATGTCTTGAGGTCCGTAGTGGATATTTTGAACACATGCTGTAGACACAACTTCATTGTGTGAACAGCCACTTTACCCAATACAAGACCACCAAGAGCAGTTGTGTCTAGATGAATAAATAAAATTTACGTTACAATTTCCCATAATTTCTAAAATATTTTCACAGTACAACTTTATAAACACCCTGTACATGCTCATTCATTTATACCTTTATTGGATACATGGAGAATTCACTTTGTTGTTCTAATGTGAGGTGTTGACAGCATTCATTTCAATTCCAATCAGCATTTATTCAAGTCAGAAACTGAAATAACTCAGAGACAAGACAGGCACCCTATAATACAATCTTCATCCAAACGTTGTGCTACCAATGCCAGTCCTGAACCCTAGATGCAAGAACAATAAGAAAAATAACCACTACCAAGATGAAGTTTGTTAGACGAATGACAGGAAACAGCCTGAGAAATAAGATCAGAAATGAAGAACTGAGAAAAAAGCTAGGAATAATTCCCACTATAGAGTACATAAAGAAGATAAAATGGTTTAAAGACTGCAAATTATATGTCCCCTCGATGCTGAAAGGCAAAATAGGAAGGAAAGAAGAAGAAGAAGAAGGAACTGAAAATTAGCATGACTGACCAATAGAGACCTGAGAAGAGAAAATTTACATAATTACATCCAAGTATGCACGAAGCATTATTTTGAAGGTGACACTCCAGGACATTCTTGGTTAACTACTGCCTGCATAACTCTGACATCTGCCATTCGTAAAATACAGATGACTACATATTGTTTTTATTCTCCATAATTTGTATTAAGATCTTGTTATTTTTATTGTTACCTTTTTTTTGCTTTTTGTTTAAAAATGGTTTTATTTATTGCTTCTCATTTTATTTATTAGCTTTGCTTTGTTTTCTTGTAGGTTTTTTTATCATGCCGCTCATCTAAAGGTAGAAATCTCTTTTTGAGTTCACCATGATTTATTTTCTGCCTCCAGCTTAATCTGTCATTGGCAAGAACCACATTTATGAGTATCTTTATAGCAACGGAAACATTTTTATTTGCATCTTGCAAAATGTGAGAAACAGGAATACACAATCCAGAGTAAATCTGCTTATATATGAATTATATTCCCAACAAGAACTTTGTAAAATTCACCCGGTCATTTGTTTTGTATATTCAGAAGATTAACTTAAAATTTTTGTGATATAAGTTAATTGTTATATAACTTTGCATTGTTTTAATGGAGCTTTCATTGTGCAACTGATTTCTTTTGGAAAATGCGTTTTTATTATAATAAAAAAATGTGTTATTATTTTTATATACAGCATTCGTGTTGTTTCTGAAAATATCAGCAGTGTTAGTTGATAGTTTTATTTGTCGTTGTTTTTGTTCATGGCATTACATCTTATATTTTATTATTGGTTGTTAATGTTTGATCTAATTTTGTTAATTGTCTGAACTTTTATTTGTTATGATTAACAGCTATTCTCTTCATTCTTTCCTACTGGAGATTTAAGACCAGTTTCAGCAATATGTTTCATTGCAGTCCACAGTTCTTCTAAATAGCCCTCACTGTCACCAAATAAATCAAGTAATATTTATTCAACATAAACATCACATGATGTTGATAGAAAATGTAACTCTTCATCACAGAATGATAGAAGATGTAACTCTTCGTGTTATAGTAATTATAGACTTTTTATTGTAATTATATCTTGATGTTATTGTTCACAGCACATCACATTTATTTTAGTTGATCATGACAGGTAAATCATGACAGACTCTTTCTCTGGATTCATAATGATAATCAAGTTTATTGATCTCTAAGCACAATGATCGACTAGTGGTTGAAGCACTTATCTTAAATTAATGTTAATTATTCGGGACTTCTCTGAGGCAATTCGCCGATGACTATGATCCGTCCCAATTGCATATCTTTCATACAACATTATTCAACTTACGTTCATGAGGAACGTGAAACAACTTGAATTACTCTTAAGCACTTGTACAACACTAAAGTTAATATTCTCATTGCTATACTCCTACTCTCTATCAACTTCTACTAACAACTTCTCAACTAGCTTAAAATTACAACTCTATGATTCTTAACTTCCTAACTAATTGGCTTCACTTTCTAATCTTAACTTTCTAACTGTTCTGACTGTTCTAACTCTAAGTGTTGTAACTGTAACTGTAACTCTAAATGTTCTGTCCTGACTGTTGACTTTCTATTCCACACTAGTTTATCCCTGACTAACTTGAACCCCTAGTATTGAAGTTTAAATACTCCAACCTCACACTTTTCGCCTAAAAATCAGCAGCCAATCAAAACTGTCACAAAGTGACACTTTGCGCTCTTCTGGTCACTTGAGTTGGTCGCTCCTCACTATTCTGTGACCGATACTTGAACTATCTCTTGGTTTGATGAAAACACCTTGTTTTGGTTAATCTCTATGACCTATTTGATGGATGACCACTTATTTATTATATAACCAAAGTCATGGGGTCAATGCATGCGCTAGTCATGCGTCTATGGTCACTTCCACAACAACCTAGTTGAAGTGGAAACCCGCGTGGAAATTTTCCACGGACCTAAACTCTCAGTATAATTCTACATTACCTTCCTCCCCACTTTCTGTGTGTCCACTACCCACTATAAACTTTACTCCCTTAACTGTTTCTACAACTTGTTATTCTGGAAAATTTCCATTCCTTAACTTTAAACTAATTACTACTGGTCGCCACTATTTGTTACTGCTATTGTCTATTGAGAAGCGGGTAACTTCTAAGTTACCTGCTCCCATGCTCTCACTAGCTACACTGTTATACACGTCACAAAATGGTAGAAGATGTAACTCTATATCACAGAATGTAGAAGATGTAACACTACATCACAGAATGGTAGAAAATTTAACTCTACATCACAGAATGACAGAAGATGTAACTCTACATCACATAATGTAGAGGATATAACTCTACATCACAGAATGCAGAAGATGTACTCTACATCACAGAATCATAGAAGATGTAACTCTTCATCACATAATGATAGAAGATGTAACTCTTTATCACAGAATGTAGAAAATGTAACTCTACATCACAGAATGTAGAAGATGTAACTCTACATCACAGAATGATAGAAGATGTAACTCTTCATCACAGAATGGTAGAAGATGCAACTCTTTTTTTATATATATATAGCGTGAATATACAGAAAACCTTGGAGGCAACTGATAAAAGCATAATTCCTCTTCAGTTATTGCAATCTTAGGAGCCGCGATAGCTCAGTGGTTAGTGAACTGGACTGCAAAGGACAAGAGGTCGGGTTAGATCCTGAGCGGCGGCTTTCAGGTTCAACCAGCCTTAATTGGGTACCGGTTTTTTTCTTGGAAAATAAAGCGGAACTGACTTAATACCGACCACATTACCTTAAAAATCATGTGTCGAAGGTCTATAAAAATTATGGTCACTAACATTACAATATTCCCTATACGCCACTTGGCGTGACGGGGCTCTTTACTTTGTTTTTGCTATTGCAATCTTTAAGATTGCCTCTTCTAGATAGTTTGATAATGATTCCTTCTTCCAGTTTGAATGAACTTTTTCTTCATCCAAAATTTGATTAAATAATATTCTTATGTAGAATAGGTTTTGATTATTAAATGCTTTCAGCATCTCCGCAGTTATTTTATCTACGCCAGAGGCTTTTAACCATGTGTTTCACTGATTATTCAATTTCTGCTAAAGTGATTTATTTTATATTGATGTCTAGATGTGGAGTTGGTGTTTCATCTGTTTCAAACTGCATCAGATGACTGGAATGTGGGCGGGTAAGAATATCCTGGAAATGTTCAGCCCATCAGGCTTTTTTGTTAGCACTAGAAGTTAGTTAGGTGCCATGTTTACTTAGAACAGGTCCGCTTTTTTATGTAAATGAGCCTGTTAGGTTTTTCTGTATATTATATATTACCTTGCTATTTCCAGTTTTGGAGGCTAATTCTGCTTCAAATGCCAGATTATCTATACAAGTTCTTATGTCACGTCTTGCGAAGTTTTTCACCCATTTATCAAGTCTTTATATATTGCTTTGGCTAGTATTTGACCTAAGTCAGTCTTGACATTTAACAAGGCTAGTTTGACTTCACACCTATTTTGAAAAGGCTTCCATGTGATGTCTGATATCCATGTTTTTCTTTCAGTTTCTTTAAATCCAGAACTTAATTCAGCTGATGTCGATATTGCTTAAAATTACAAAATTGTGTATAAGATTTAAGACATGTTCTGCTACCACTAGTATAACATAAGTGGGAAAGCATTAAAAATATTTTAAGGGGACATAACTATATGTTATTTTTTCCTCCTTTAAACGCGAGGTGTAAAATATGGGTTAATGCCCGTGTTTTTAAAGGAAACATGAACCGCCATAAAAGTAAGAGAGACAAGCCTATCTATAAGTAACAATAAGTATTTCAGTAGCTAATATTATTGTACAATTTACAATTGCAAACTCCTTATTAATAATACTTACACATAACCTTTATAACATAATACTTCCATAACAAAATACACTTAATTATATCATTGGCCGTAAGTGAGCTAAACTGGGTATTTGCAATACCGACGGTTCAAAGGAATGAAGTTCCCAGCCCAACTATCTTTATCACCTCTTATCAATTTCTGATCTACTCGTTCCTGCTGAATTATGCCATGCCAAAGTAACTTGTATGCGAGTCTATATAAAAGGACGTTGCAATTACCAAGAGAACAACAATATGCTGGGCTAAAGCTAAGACAAGTAAGTATAAGGCCTGGTTGAGACCGCAGATTCGAAAAGAAGATTGCGTAGAGTAAGTATATTTATTTTGTGTCGAATATATATATTGTAAACATTAGAATTTAATGCAGTAGGACGTCAACGCCTGTGAGTCATGACCCAGGCGGGCCCACTAATAAACTAAAATAGGTGAAATAATTAATGAACTACTGGTAAAGATACTATTTGCCCGTCATAAATTGGCAGATAAGATTCAAACTGTGAAAGGTGAAGGCATGGGATAATGAAATAATTAATATAAATAAACCTGGAATAATTTATGACCACTGCTTTATTTATCTCTATCTATTTATTTATTTTATTGATAGAATTTCATAGATATTTTAGGTCTAATCTTTAGAACAAGCTATCGTGACGTCATAATATAGTTCAAAGATCTCGAACAACCAAAGATTAAGAGTACCACACACACACACACACACACACACACACACACCCGCTCTCTCTCCACTTCCTGTCCTATCTTCACTTCAAACACTATTTTTATAGCTGTAATGAGAGTGGTATCCCAGATTCTGAACTCAGCCTACACCACTGTGGGTACTGCTGCTGAGTCATAAATGGCCTAGACAAAATAAAGGAACGACTACACGCATACTTAAGCTGAAATACTCAAATAGGACAAAAAAGCTGACGTCATAACTACTCACATCAAAAATATCCTTGGAGGACACATGCAGACATGAACACCCGGATGAAAGGGACACTCCCACACAGATGGGCACGTTCATCAAAGCAAAACATCAAATGGGCTGGGCAGATTACGTGCACACAAACTTTCAACAGAGCAAAACACTTAAAACACATACACAATTCACGACAACGGAGTCTGGATAACCCTAAACGGAAATGCAGTCATCATCATCATCTAGTACCGTCTCCGCAACGAAGGTTGGCTACCATGGGTCGCCATTCCACTCTGTTTCTTGCTTTGCTGGTGCAGGTTGTCATAGATTGACTTGTCCATCTTTTGATGTTACTCGTCCATGTTAGTCTTGGTCTGCCTCTGCCTCTTTTACCTTGTATTTCCCCTTCCAATATTACTGTTAGTAGGCTGTTGTGTCTTTTAACGTGCCCCAAAAATTTCATTTGTCTTGTCTTAATTGTATTTAGTAGTTCTCTTTCTAATTTTAGTTGTTTTAAAACTCCATCGTTTGTTTTCTTTTCTTTCCATCCAATTCCACTTATTCTTCTATAAATCCACATTTCAAAGGCTTCAATTTCCTGTTCTGTTTTCTTGTCTAATGTCCAAGTTTCTGCACCATAAAGGAATATTGAGAAGATGTAACATTTTTTTATTCTTAGCTTCAGCCCTGCTGTTATTTGTTTTGTTGTTAGTATATTTTTCATGGCATTAAAATTGCTTTTTGCCATACCTACTCTTTTGTTTATTTCAATTTTACATTTTCCATCATTGGTTATAGTATGTCCCAGGTAGTTGTAGCTCTAAACTGTCTCCAGATGTATTCCTTCAACTGTGATATTTACTTGTAGGTCTCGAGAATTTACTTTGTTTATGATCATAGATTTAGTCTTTTTTTAAATTCATATCTATTCCATATTTTTTTCTTGTTATGTTTAGCACATTAAGCATTTGTTGTAGGTCTTTAGGATTCTCTGTTTGTAGAACAGTATCATCAACATATCTTAGGTTATTGATTATCTTTCCATTAATGTTTAGGCCTGGCATCTCTGAGATGTTTTTAAAGATTTGCTCAGTGTATAGATTGAACAAGATTGGTGATAGGATGCATCCTTGTCTTACTCCTCTTTTTATATCCATGGGTGTAGAGTTCTCCCTGTTATATTTTATTATTGCTGTTTACTCCCAGTACAAATTACATATTAGTCGTATGTCTGTGTCGTCTAGATTTATATGCTTTCGGCAGTCAATACGTTGATTATGGTGTATTCTATCAAAACCTTTGGTGCAGTCTATGAAGCAGGCATATATTGGTTTGTTTACTTCTATATAATTTTCAATCAATGTTCTCTTGCTAAATATGGCTTATTTTGTGCCACTGTTTTTCCTGAATCCAAATTGTTGCTCATCTAATTCAATATTGATACTTGCCACATAACAAGACAAAAAGAACTAACAATGACTCAAAGAGCCATAAACAAACGCTACGAAAACGCCAGATTAAGAGGAAGACCGAGAAAGAGATGGATAGAGGGAATACTAGAGTCACTAGGAGGAATAACATCAGAAGAGGCCAACAGAAGAGCAAAGAATCGCAGATTGTTTCTACCCTCGACGCCAACGGCAGCAGAGGAAGGATAGTAGAAGAAGAAGAAGATCATGTTCTGATCAAATAACTACCTTACATATAAATAGACGAACAAAGCTTAGAACTACAGTCCCCACTTTATATCGGATTCATAGAATAGGAAAAAAAAGTTTGATCATTTAGACAGAGAAATCTTTGCAAATTACTAAGTCATTACGGAATCCCCATAAAGTTTATTAACCAGATAAAAACAATGTATGACGGAATGAAATGTAGTTTTGTGCACCAAGGGCAGCTTATAGAAGGTATCAGAGAGCAGAGATCCTTGTATCACTGATATACTTAGTCTGAAGGTATCAGAGAGCAGAGATCATTGTAACACTGATATACTTAGTCTGAAGGTATTAGAGAGCAGAGATCCTTGTATCACTGATATACTTAGTCTGAAGGTATCAGAGAGCATACATCCTTGTATCACTGATATACTTAGTCTGAAGGTATCAGAGAGCAGACATCCGTGTATCACTGATATACTTAGTCTGAAGGTATCAGAGAGCATACATCCTTGTATCACTGATATACTTAGTCTGAAGGTATCAGAGAGCATACATCCTTGTATCACTGATATACTTAGTCTGAAGGTATCAGAGAGCATACATCCTTGTATCACTGATATACTTAGTCTGAAGGTATCAGAGAGCAGAGATCCTTGTATCACTGATATACTTAGTCTGAAGGTATCAGAGAGCAGAGTTCCTTGTATCACTGATATACTTAGTCTGAAGGTATCAGAGAGCAGAGATCCTTGTATCACTGATATACTTAGTCTGAAGGTATCAGAGAGCAGAGATCATTGTAACACTGATATACTCAGTCTGAAGGTATTAGAGAGCAGAGATCCTTGTATCACTGATATACTTAGTCTGAAGGTATCAGAGAGCAGAGATCCTTGTATCACTGATATACTTAGTCTGAAGGTATCAGAGAGCAGAGATCCTTGTATCACTGATATACTTAGTCTGAAGGTATCAGAGAGCAGACATCCTTCTATCACTGATAGATGGGACGCACCAAGATGGAAGCTGTTCGCGTTCGTGCCATTGTGTAAACTAATGTTGACTTTGAACATCACGCTAAGTTATCACAGCAAGTTGGCGGATTTTTAGAAATGTAACCACTGGTTTGATAATAAATGTTTGTACATAGTTCGTTAACCACCGCTGTAAATCAAGCCTTTATTCTGCTGGCTTCGTACGCGACCTTTGAAGCTAATGACCTAACTTGTGCAGACGGTTGGTTTGGTGCAAATTGTACATTACAATGTCACTGCTATAATGACGCAGTTTGTGACAAAACTACAGGGACATACCCAAACAATGACAGTTGTCAGCATGAATATTTCGGACCCCAGTGTCAGTACTTGGATCCCGTTTACAAATACGCCCAAAAATCTGAACCTACTTTCCTGTTTGATAACAACACCACATGTAATCAGGACACAGATTCTACATCAGCTGAGGCAACTCGCAATCAATATTTGCTGTTCTCCTGGTTTAGGATTTATGTGAATGACTTAACCTATCCGGACAGTTTCACAGTAAAACTAAATGGTTCTGCCTCATGTAACATTGAATCAAGGTTTGTAGTTAGTTCGCACGAGATTGATGTCTTTTGCTCTGGGGATGGGCTGATCAACAAGTTACGGGTTGAAGGGCGATAGTTGCAAATATCTGCTCCAACTACATTGGCGGGGGTAGGAATGTGGCTCTCAAACAGAACCCAAACCATACCGACACATTTAATGTTTGTTATACAGGAGACGGATGTGGACCAGAGGTCGCAGTTAATGGCAAAACAAAGACCAATCTCTACGACAATGACTGCACACACACACAATTGAGAAGTGAAACCAATTCTGTTTACTGGCATCTGAACTTTGCCACGCACCAGAAGACTCACACCTTTCGAATCAATCATCGAGCTAGCACTATGATTCGGGTAAAGAATGACACCCCAAAGGCTTTCTCTGACAGTGGCGGTGTAGTGTTCCAGTATAATGATATATCATACCCAAATATTTCTGTGAATACAATTGTAGTCACCACACAAACGACAATGGCACACATTAAGATTGAGTTCTCACCGACCATTTCGCAGGCCGACAGTGCACTGACGATGTTTGAGGTGCAAACATTTACAGACACCTATTGTCTGGACGGGCATTCTGGGTCGTTTTGTGCAGTGTGTAGTGGGTGTTGCAAAGGCTGCAACGTCATAATCGGTACGTGTCACGGCAAGTGTTCACATTGGATCTATGGACACGACTGCTCCGGGTCTTGTCTCAGTGTCTGTCCTTTTTGTGAGGAAAAATCCGAAAATGCCTACAATGTAAACGTCCTGGCTACACCTGTAGTGACACTTGTCCCGATGATAATGTTGGGCTACAGTGCAAACAGACGTGTTCTGATGGCTGTGACATCATATGTGACCCGGAAAGTGCAGACTGTACGTGCATGGAAACGTACTACGGGTCAGACTGCACTCTCAGATGTCCGGACAACTGTTTCAACGACACCTGTGAACAGTTAATCGGGGCCTGCGTCTCGTATGTCCATGATTCCCACGTTAAGAAGAGTCTGCCGACTACAACACACCCAAGCATATGGATACCTTAATGTGTTTCTGTGCTAGACATGGTTCATTTCTTGGTGTTTTTCCGTGAAGCCATGGCTCATATCTTGATGTGTTTCTGTGCTAGCCATGGCTCATATCTTAGCTTGTGTGTGTGTGTGTATGTGTGTGTGTGTGTGTGTGTGTGTGTGTGTGTGTGTGTGTGTGTGTGTGCTGGCCATGGCTCATATCTTGGTGTGTGTCATGTTAGTCATACCTCATATCTTGGTGTGTCCGTGTTAATCATGAGTAGTGATGGTGGCTGTGAACTCAACAGAAAAGTGGAATAACATGCACCGAAATACAATAGATTTGGCACCGACTTTGCACCAAAACGGTGCCAAAAAAAAAAATTATTTTTTCGAATTCGCGATTTTTTCGAACTTCATAATTTTTTTGGGGGGAAAAATTTTGGGAAAAATTTTTTGGTGTTCGTCAGTTTGTCGAATCACTGAGAGCTTAACTCAGGTAAATTCAAAAGATCGTGTGCTAATCCGGTGATCGCGCTCCGGTGATCGCCTCTCGCTGTGTGTTATTTGTGAAAGAGTATATTTGTGTCGCCTCGCTCGTGTTAGATGAAAATGAAAGAGTATTTTAAAAGAGTATGTGAAAGTAAACAGAATTATTTAAAAATATGTATTTGTGAAAGTAAACTCAGAATTATTAAAAATAAAAAAATAAAAAAAAAACAGTCTCCCTTCAGGATTCGAACACGGGTCTACTACGTGACAGGGCAACATGTAAAAAAAATGCTGACAAGCAATAACATTGAAAGGTTAGTTTTGTCGAACGGTCTCCTGTGTTTCTGAGAGCTTAACCGCAGGTAAATTCAATAGAGACTCTAATCCGTGTCCGGTGATCGCCTCTCGCTGTGTGTTATTTGTGAAAGAGTATATTTGTGTCGCCTCGCTCGTGTTAGATGAAAATGAAAGAGTATTTTAAAAGAGTATGTGAAAGTAAACAGAATTATTTAAAAAATATGTATTTGTGAAAGTAAACTCAGAATTATTAAAAATAAAAAAATAAAAAAAAACAGTCTCCCTTCAGGATTCGAACACGGGTCTACTACGTGACAGGGCAGGGGGCGGGTACTTGAGGAATGCTATTGTTAGAATCGCTTACAAGGAATCGTGGTCATTGTTAGGAAAATATGCTGACGGTCATTGTTAGGCTCCGTGTTTAGAGTTAGGTAGAGGCATGTAACTAGGGGTGGTATTGTTGTTATTTAAAATACTGGTAATTGGGACTGCGTGACAGGAGGCGACAAGCAATGACGTTGAAAGGTTAGCCGCAGGTAAATTCAATAGAGACTCTAATCCGTGTCCGGTGATCGCCTCGCTGTGTGTTATTTGTGAAAGAGTATTTTAAAAGAGTATGTGATAAATAAAAATTCAGAATTATTAAAAACGTTAAGAAATATAGTTAAATGTGATAAAACTGATTTTTAAAAAAGGCGAAATAATAAAAACTATGAAAAAAATAAGCTGTAAATACTGACGGAAAACTGTAAACTGGAATGACATTTTTGTTGACTGGGCTAGTGGTACTTGAGGAATGCTATTGTTAGAATCGCTTACAAGGAATCGTGGTCATTGTTAGGAAAATATGCTGACGGTCATTGTTAGGCTCCGTGTTTAGAGTTAGGTAGAGGCATGTAACTAGGGGTGGTATTGTTGTTATTTAAAATACTGGTAATTGGGACTGCGTGACAGGAGGCGACAAGCAATGACATTGAAGGTTATTGAAGGCTAGTTGAATGTCGACTTCCGGTCACAAGACCGGAACATGACCGCTCACATGATCGATGACGTTTTAAGGTGACCCGTGACATAGCGTTTTTTTTTCTTCAAGTGCGTGGTGGTCTCGTTAAGAGTCCCCCTTTTTTTGTATATAGTTACAGCTCAAGACACAAGTAAATAGTATAAGTTTATCATACTAGTGATGTCGATCATTCTATAATAAAGGGCTCAAACCGTAAGTAAAAAGTATGTGCTGTAGAGTATATATTTGTTGTTTAAAAATTTATTTTTGTGTTGTCAGACACCAAATTTATTTTCCATGTCTCTGAAAGTCTCTCTCTCTCTCGCCTTCATATCCTTTCTCAAGCTGTTAAAACCGACTCTAATCGCTTACAAATACCTGATTCTGGACTGGAATAAATGTGTTGTAGAGTATATATATATATATATATATTTGTTATTGGGCGATATGCCTTGAATGGTTGTGTGTTATCGCTACCAACATCATGTACCACCCTCAACACTATCATCATGTGCCTCAACACTATCATCATGTCCCTCAACATCATCATGTGCCACCCTCAACCTTCATATCATATCATCATGTGCCTCAACATCATGTGCCACCCTCAACACCATCATCATCCCATCATATCATCATGTGCCTCAACATCACCCTTCATGGCCTATCACCAAGCCACACAAACTCTCTCTCTCTCTCGCTCTCTCTCGCTCTCTCTCTCTCTCTCACTCTATCTCTCTCTCTATCGCATATCCAAGCTAACTCAAGTCAAATAACAAAAAAAACAAATACCTCCATGATAACTTTAAACGAAAAATTTATTTTAAAATATATATAAGCATAAATATATAACCATAATTAATAATTTTAAAAAACGTCATTTGTTTCCCTGGGCCTGGTAGGTATCTACAGTCATGTGCCATTAAATAGAACCATACAGGAGGAGACTCTAGGGGGATAATAAAAAAAAAAAAAAACATTATTAATCTTTTAAATAATCAACAAGTAAAAAAATATAATCCAAATCGTATATATATATATATATATATATATACCAACATAACAAATAAAAACCAGGGCAAAAAAAACTAAGAATAGCAAAATGTGATATTTTCTCAATATTGTAGGTGCATAAACACATTAGACATGAAAACAGAACAGAACACAAAGAAATGAAGTATTAAACAATTAAAAATGAAAAGAATTACTAAACTCAATTAAGACATCCTGATGATATGTATATATATATATGAAAATTAATATATGAAAGTATTAAATGTTTAATGGGGAGGTGGTCACGTTGTCAGAATGAACCTGTCGCTTGATGTAGAAATAGGAGAGTGAGTTCCGGTGTTGTGTATATGTGTACACCGACCCCTTGTGTGTTTTAAACCCTAGGTTTTTACCACCCCCGGCTTGTTTATTGGTTAGGACCTCTGTGAATGTATCCTTATCTAACTTATTATGGTGTTTATTAAGTCCCTTGGTGCTAACTTTCGGGTAATCACCAAAACCGTAATAGGTCTTGCTACACAAGGATATCATACCATCCCCCGAATATTCCAACTTGAACAGACCAGGAGTCCGTTTGTCGTATAACTGTCTCGCCTTACAATCTGAACAGTCATACTTTACGGTCCCCCTATGGCGAATGAAATCTGCGTGATGGACTTCACAAGTCTCTGAGGGGAACCATTTGTCGTATTGTGAGAAAAACTCGTTTACCATATCAGTCTTAACGACCTTTTCTAACGATGACTCGCTGAGGGCCAAGTACAGACTATCAGTATCCATTTCACAGAGTTGAAAGTTGGACCTCTCTACGAATCTATCTAGGAAATCATAATAAAATTCCAACATCCTCAATTTGGCGTACTGGTAGACGAAGAAACCAATCTGTGACGGAAGATCCCATAGGATACTTTGTTTTCCCATCGACACCTCGAACAGGTCCTCACCGATAGGCGTCATGTTTTTAAACCGTGGGTTATTTACCAACTTGGATGCATTGGCCCCCTCTTTAACATATGTCACGTCCACGTGTTTCGCCATATTGGTTAGAGTCTTTCCATAGGCCGAGTTTCCAAGGAGTTTCATCGTATCGCTAACAATCGATTGATTTGTATTTAAATCACCAGCCCGACGCGCCTGTGTGACCTTGTCACCAAACTCCTTAAAACAACTAACGGGTAGGTACTCTACCACCTGATATATTCTAGTTACCTCCAACCCATGCCCTAAATACCACTTTAACAGGGTGTGGCCAACAGAACCTTTGTTCCACTATAACTCCCCACGAGCGTACGTCTGGGGGTACACAAGAGCTTGTTTTTGGTGGCGTACTCACGCATAAAAGGACCGATATCGTCTATACCAACATCTACATTTTTAAAGATGGGGGTCATCTCGCTAAAATGGGCCTTTAAGCCATCGGGACGTGAATGTCACACTCAACGAGACCGAAAAACGACTCGTTTGAAACGGCTTTTATAATGGCTTCATCTGTGATGGGTTTATGTTTAGCAAAAGAGGGTTTAGAACCAGGCAAGTTCTCACCTAGGAAGAGTTGAATGGCTGGTGTTGTTTTCTTTAGTTTTTGCCACTCGCATTCCCACATAACGACTACGCGAACATCGTCGAGGTTCTTTAAATAAGTCGATATTTCACAGGTTTTCCGGTACAATTTAACCAAGTGAATATTATTCACCGGGTTGACTTCGCGACCCCGGGTGATGTCACAGTTTGGATGACCGTGAAAAAGACAACCATGGTACTGATACACGGTCCTATTGGAGTTATCCCACCCATCCACTCTAATCTTCCGTGTACCCAAAGCCTTCTCACGAGCGTTAAACTGGGTTTGCAGTTGGACCTGTTTTTGGTGGGAAATCCAAGTCAGATACTCTCGGCACTGACGCGTGTAATAGTTCATCTTAAGGGGTTTATAGCCATCTTCAGCCTTGCGTATGACCGTATAATCGGTAGGCATCTTTTGCATAAGTGCCCACAGATAAAGGGCGTTGGCATCGTATCCTTGGATGGATTTGACCAGCTTACCGCTCCTAATAAACGTTTTATCCTTTTCGTGGTACCTGTGAAAAATGATAGAGGGGCCTCCGACGATATTCTGTCTTATGGTATGATGCAAATCGGCTTCCTTTTTTCCAATCAGCGAAAACCCAACATCTCTGGGTAGAGTTTTAAAAAAGGTACCTAAGAGTTATTCCCGGGACCGAAATCGCGTTCTTAAACATATCGATGTTCAAAGCCTCGTAAAACCAAACCTGCTGTTGTAAGGCTTCTAAGAATGGGACTACATCTTTGTTATTATACCAAATCAAAAAGTCCCTAAGGGTCGTCATCTTATTGTCCTTCCAGACCTTTTTACACAGAGCGTACTCCTCCTTGGAAATGTTGGCATTTTTTAAGTTGGAAAAGAACGCTTCGTGTGGTGGTAACTCCGTCTCATTCAACTTGTCTAAGTCGGTTACGTACTCGTAACAGAAAACACCCTTGGTCTCCTCTATTTTGTAAGCTGCCAAGTACTTGCTGTAACTGAAACCTGGCGCTAGATAATTTACGATGTCTAGGAACTTTAGCCTCTTGGTGGCGAGACACATGACATTATTGTTTCGCTTAACTATAAACAATTTTTCGCCGAGTCGGTCTTCTTCTTCTATCCGAGCCTCCGCCTCACCATCCTCGCTCTCACCTTCCCAATCGTCCTCCTCTTCATCATCCTCGCGCTCGACTTCCTGATCGGCGTTGGAGGCGGTAATGAAGAAATTGATTAAATAGGGTTTTATTAAATTTATGTCGTACTTGCCCGAGTTGAAACCTATCACCGGGAGCTGTTTCAAGTATGCTTTTAGACGACCTCTCAGGTTGGACATCTCCTCCTCCTCCTCCGGATCACGCCTTTGCGCACACTCCGCCAGGTTTTTAAATACTTCTTTGTAATCTTTTTTTAAAATGTTGTAAGCCTCCTTAGCAATAGCGTTTAAATATTTAAGCATTTGATTTATCAAGTTCTGAGGATCGCCGTCGGTGACAAAGCAGACAGGCTCTCCAAACCCTGGGACGTTAGACGCCACGGATACGGACAGTGGGACATGTTTGGCTAAAAAGGATGTTGTAGCAGAGCCAGCTTTTGTGGTGGCTAAGTCGGTATTATCAAAATAACACTCGAAATCAAAAGTAGCCCTATAGGGATACCCGAAACCACCGGGTACACCAATACCTTCTTCCGCTAGGGCCTCCATAATAGTCTCGCTAGGTGTGTAAATTCCCCCTCTAAAGAAATCTTTCGACTTACCACCACTGCACACTTCTTCATGTCTGGTCATATCACCATAAGAAGCCCATAATTTCCCACATTGTGGACAAGAGTAGGTGTTAGATGCTTTATTAATATCAGTAATATACATGAAATGGTCCTTATGAACCAGGATGCGCATAGTGGTAGGATGTGAGCCCCTACTTCTGAGTTTAGGACAAAGAACATCTTCAGCATTGAACTCAAACACATCAATATTTATACCAAAACACTCCTCTAAATGTGGTAGTTGTTGTAAAGTTACACCTGGAAAATTGTTTACGAAAAGTATGTCCCAGTGTGAATGCCACTGACGCAAGAGCTGACGAGTGGTAATTTCCAGACTATGGAGTTCTTCTCCCTTAAATAAAGCCAAACACCGAAAAAAACACAGATTGTCGTTATAAGTAATAGACCTCATCGATGCTTTCTGTAGGGTGTAAATGTACCTGTTGTTACTAATATGAGGTGGTAGTTGCTCCACCACACATCCAATTGGGAAGTCCTGAATGTGGAATAAATAAAAAATAGTGGCGGGAATGCTCTCCACCACCCACTTTGTATCAGGTCGTATGATTAGCCCTGTAGATACGGGCTCGTGGTCTCTTAAAGAGTCTACAAACCGAGTGAAATCTCCAAGATTATTGATTAACTTCGGGAACTCGAGGACAGCTGAATTATTGAAGGATGCGTGGAAGAAGCGTAAATCTCCGTCTTCTCTGTGACGGAGGATAAAATGGTGACCATAATTAATTTTAAAACGAGTTGTCTGACTATCAAACACATCTCTTAAAAGAATAGACCAGTCTGTGATGAAAGGACGATCAGGTGAGTGGAAGAAAGTGTATGTGGAAACTGTATTATTGATACTAGCGTGAGTGTTTATGACTGACCAATTTTGTTGATATACATCCCGCACATCAGCTGGTAGTGTTGCTAATGGGTCATCGGGCTTGTGCTTTTTACCCTCTGTGGAGAGTTCCTCCTCCTCCTCCTCAATTTTGGACCTTGAATATAACTTCCTGCTCGTTGTATCCAACTATTTATAACTGTCATGGCACTCCTGGTATTGCAGCCGGGGTCAAAACGCGTTCAAGTAACCCGCCACTTGTATTATTTCCCTCACCATTGACCCGCTAGGTGGATTGTATCAGGGGCCGAATCGGTTTAAAGTAACCCATGCATCAGACACGACAGCACTTCAAGTTGAAAATGAGGTCAGTTATCACGATAACAGTAATCCTCTTCTCTGATTAGTTAATCCCGAGGTCAGTCATTTCGTTGATGGGTGTCCGATAGAAATCTTCTTCTCTGATTGGTTAACCTAGATATTAGTCGAGGGTGGAATAGTGTCGTCCAACTTTTATTTACCATATTATATTTAAACTAGTCGGATGTGAGACTTCGTGTTATAAGCGCGCTTGATTCACGGACGTTTATTTTCATAGTACTGTTCAGTCTTGCGGTCTGTGTTGTAGTGGAATATTTTACGTTGTAAGTTGAATTTTTTTTTCTGTTTTTCTCTTAGCTCATAACGATGTGATAGGTTATCATTAAAGGAATTTCAGTTGTATTAATGGTTATGTGTATAAAGTACGTCTGTTAAGCCTTGTCGAGTGTATTATTCCTTCGTTTTTTCATATGTTTATCTTATTGGTTCTTTAAAAAGTAGATATTTCAAGTCTTTTTGTAATTGATATTCAATGTTATTAATGTGTTACACTGGCGGTAAGGTAAAAATACGAATGAAGGCGGAACGCTAGGCGAGGTAAAGAGAGAGAGAGAGAGAGAGAGAGAGAGAGAGAGAGAGGAAGAAAGGTGGAATGGTAGGAGAGAAGTCTAGTAGGGGTTAGAAGAGAGAGAGAGCGAGCGAGAGAGAAGCATATGAGAAAGAAGGCGAGATGCTAGGTATAAATGGTGAGAATAATCAAGTGTTACAATAGGAGGGACGCTAAAAATATGAGGGAGGGCGGGGAGCTAAAGGGAGAGGCGGAGGGTGGACTGATAGGTTAGAAGTCTAAGAGAGGAATGGCGATAAAGAGAGAGCGAGAGAGAAGGAAGGCGCGATGATAGGGATAAATGGAGAGAATGAGTAAGTGTTCCAATGGCGGGACATCTAGGCTGGAATAGTAGAGAGAGAGAGAGAGAGAGAGAGAGATTTAGGGGAGCTAAGTAGAGCTAATGGGTTTAAATGGAGAGAATGAGTAAGTGTTACAATGGAGGGAAGTCTATGACGGAAGCTAAATGTACGATGGAGGGGAATGTTAGGAGAGAGAGAGGATGAAAGCTGGTGTGGTAGGAGAGACGTCTAGGAGTGAGAGAGAAGTCTAGTGAAAGAGAGAGATAGCGAGAGAGAGAGAGAGAGAGAGAGAGCTGGAGAGGGAGAGAGAACAAGAGAGAATGATCGAGAGCGACAGCGATGGAGAGGGAGAGAGAGATAGCGAGAGAGAGAGAGAGAGAGAGAGAGAGAGAGATGCTAGGACCGCATCCACAATTAGTCCAATCTCATCCCTGACCATAAAGATGAATCTCAGCATAGAGCACGAGCTCCGTCGCACCCCGACTGTGGTCACTGTTAACTCCCCTTGTCTCTCGTGTACATTAGGCGTAAAATACGCCTACTATATATCTTTGTTAATTTACGCCTAAATACGGGTCAATTGGACCCTTGTATACTACTATCATGTCTCATATCTTTATGTGAGTCTGTGTTTAGTCATATCTCATATCTTAGTGTGTATCTGTGTTAGTCACGTGTCATATCTTTGTGTGTGCATGTCTGGGTAGTGATATCTCATATCTTTGAGTGCATGTTTATGTTAGTCATATCTCATATCTTTGTGTATGCATGTCTGTGTATGTCACATCTCATATCCGTGTGTGTGTGCATGGCTATGTTAGTCACATCTCATATCTCTGTGTGCATGTGTATGTTAGGCATGTGTCATATCTTTGTGTTTGCATGTCTATGTTAGTCATATCTCATATCTTTATGCGCATGTTTATGTTAGGCATGTGTCATATATCTTGGTGTGTGTCAGTGTTAGTCATACCTCGTATCGCTGTGTACATGTCTATGTTAGTCACATCTCATATCTTTGTGAGTGCATGTCTGTGTTAGTCACCTCTAGTGACTCGTGCAGATGGTGCTCGTAAACCTGGGAGGGCCGACCATCTAAGGGCAGAATCCCCCTACAGAAAAGATAATCTGTTGCCTTGCAGGAAGATTAGGGACAATCAAAGGCTAAGGAAAGCAAACCTGAATAAAATGCTGGATGAAATCGGATGCACTCGGCCACTGGCGCAGAACACAGTGCAACGTTTTAACGGGTGTTCAATCGGAGTGGATCTGGCAGACTCTAATTGTGATGTTCTGTCTGTGGGGGCGATCAACATACTTAATCTGACAGCTGACTTCATGTGAGAGTCTGGAATCCTACTCTGTTTGAGCCCTGATCGCAGAGAGAGAGAGAGAGAGAGAGAGAGAGAGAGAGTATTACTGATATACTTAGTCTGAAGGTATCAGAGAGCAGACATCATTGTACCACTGATCTACTTAGTCTGAATGTATCAGAGAGCAGACATCATTGTATCACTGATCTACTTAATCTGAAGGTGTCAGAGAGCAGACATCCTTGTATCACTGATCTACTTAATCTGAAGGTGTCAGAGAGCAGACATCCTTGTATCACTGATCTACTTAATCTGAAGGTGTCAGAGAGCAGACATCCTTGTATCACTGATCTACTTAATCTGAAGGTGTCAGAGAGCAGACATCCTTGTATCACTGATATACTTAATCTGAAGGTGTCAGAGAGCAGACATCCTTGTATCACTGATCTACTTAATCTGAAGGTGTCAGAGAGCAGACATCCTTGTATCACTGATCTACTTAATCTGAAGGTGTCAGAGAGCAGACATCCTTGTATCACTGGTCTACTTAATCTGAAGGTGTCAGAGAGCAGACATCCTTGTATCACTGATCTACTTAATCTGAAGGTGTCAGAGAGCAGACATCCTTGTATCACTGATCTACTTAATCTGAAGGTGTCAGAGAGCAGACATCCTTGTATCACTGATCTACTTAATCTGAAGGTGTCAGAGAGCAGACATCCTTGTATCACTGATCTACTTAATCTGAAGGTGTCAGAGAGCAGACATCCTTGTATCACTGATCTACTTAGTCTAAAGGCACCAGTGAGTAAGTAATTAACCAATACCTATCTCTTCTGTTTGTTTAGTGTACATGATTTTGATCCATTCTCTGAAACGGTCTCCCATGTAGTTAATCTTCAGTGTTTTGTGTAAGTATGGACGTGATATTCTGTTTAAAAAAAAAAAAAGGCTTAGTCGTGACGCAGGTATAGGATGGACGATCGGCAGTCTTTCTGGTGTGTGTTGTTAATGTCCCTAAAGAAGTGCGTGTGTTAATGTATGTTCCTGTGCTGAATTGTTGCTCTCCATATACCACCTTTAGAGGTAGGGTTCACCCAGCCTTTAATAGGTACCGTTTTTTTTTCTGGTAAAGTAAAACGGCACTGGCGTAATACCGACCACATTACCCCAAAAATCATGTGCCGAAGGTCTGTATAATTTATGGTCACTAACAAACATACCCTATACTTGGCGTGACGGAGGTATATGTACAAACTTTGATTTGGGCCTGATCTGAGTTCGTCTTGTTTAAAAGCAAGCAAAAGCTTGCCCATCAAATAATGTTTATAAGTAAAGCTATAACCATAAACATAAATCAAAATGTTATTGATTTCAACTTAAAAAGTAGTAAGTGTCACCTGATAAAGTTTATAATGTTTACATTTATGAATTATTTTGAAAATTGAATATGATTTTAGAAATAATTTACTGTCTTTTTTAATTTTATAAAAACAACACATTATTTGTAAGTACTATTAATAAGGAGTTTGCAATTCTAAATTGTATAGTGATATTAGTTACTGAAATACTTATTATTATGTTTAGATAGGTTTGTCTCCCTTACTTTTGACGGTTTATGTTTCCTTTACAATCACGGGCATTAACCTATATTTTGCACCTCACGTTTAAAGCAGGAAAAAAACATATAGTTATGTCCCCTTATAAAATAAGTTGTTTTTTTTTTAATGCTTTCCCATTTATGATATACTCGTGGTAGCAAAACACATATTATATTAAGAAAGAAGAACGTTCAGCTATAAGGTCTTCAGCTAGTTTCCTTCTTTTTCCCATTATGGTAAACACATGTTAACAATTGTCATTTCTCAGAAATGATTGTTCATTTTTTAACGAAACTTTTATTTTAAATATTGGGAAAGGTGGGTGCTTCCTTTGTGGGAGTTTAATTTTGTTAATAAAACGTAAAAGAAAAGACAGTTTATCAAATAAGTCATTTCTTGTCTTGAATATTTGTAATCTAAACGTATGGACAAAGCGAATCTGCACGTTCTGATTGCTTTTGAAATGTTCAAAAGTACGTTACCGTTTCTAAAGTAAACAATCCTTAACACTGGATAGACTGTGCTGACATTTTATAATAAAATTATAGAAAATTATTCTGAGATGCTGAAACTATGGTGCTTTATTTTGTTTTCACAAGTAGCAATACCGCTTTTCATTCTCTCTCTCTCTCTCTCTCTCTCTCTCTCTCTCTCTCTCTCTCTCTCTCTCTCTGCTCTCAAATGAACACTCAGTCATTAACATAAAGAAACCAATCGTGAATGAATCAAGAATACGTGTCCTAACACAATTATACAATTATGTTTTGTGACAATTTTATAAATAAGTTTTGACAATGTTATAAATAAGTTTTGACAATTTTATAAATACGTTTTGACAATGTTATAAATAAGTGTTACAATGTTATAAATAAGTGTTACAATGTTATAAATAAGTGTTGCAAGGTGGCAATTTTATATCGCTTTCAAAAATAAGCAACCCCGTCGACAAGAATTGACTGCTTCAGCTATACAAATATCATCAACGATATATATATATATATATATATATATATATATATATATATATATATATATATATATATATACGATATTGACATTCTGACACTTCAACTTCCATGTTAGTTTGTTATCCATTTGTACGATAGTTCACCCGTCTATTTAGAGTGAAAAAAAAATGTTTTTGTTTTGAAAAGTTCATTTGGTCATTTTATGTTTATGTTTTTTTTAAAATCAAAACTAGAAACTGCGATAGTGACTTTGAACTTAAAAGATACATCAGGCCACTTTTGATACCAAACTCCGATACACTTGCTAGTATGTAGGATCAATGACTAGTAAATGAAGTGAACTGCCTTATCAGTGCAGAAACTATCACACGACTACCATAATAAATGCCTTAGCCGCGTTGTGCATAGTTTTGACCTGCCTCAAGATTTCTCAATGTAATCTGTGCTCCCTAATACCTAAACAGTCAATGAGTAAAATCTCGAAACCAGATGAGGTAAAAAAAATTGTTAATATAGAAATAAAAGTATCTTGACATACAGCTAACAATTCCGTTAAATATAAAGTATCGTTAAGCCATGGTTATCATATTTCGTTGGTAGAATTTATTAACCGTCCGGCTTTTTTTGCCGTAAAGGGTTATTGGATTTTCTCTAGAGGGTTTCTTCTGGTGAACATCTGTGTCCATTGTGTTCAAAGAAGTTTAAATGGTGCGGTGATTTGTTGGCGCGCACTCGACAACCTACATACAATCATCATGACACACCAGACAATCTACCTACAACTATCATGTCACACTGGACAACATACATATAACCATCATGCGACACTAGACAACCTACATACAAGCATCATGACACAGTCGACAACTTACATTCATCCATCCCGACACACTAGACAACCTACATACAGCCATCACGCCACACTAGACAACCTACATACAGCCATCACGACAAACTAGACAACCTACATACAACTATCATGTCACACTGGACAACATACATACAACCATCATGCTACACTAGACAACCTACATTCATCCATCCCGACATACTAGCCAATCTACATTCATCCATCCCGACACACTAGACAACCTACCTTCATCCATCCCGACATACTAGCCAATCTACATTCATCCATCCCGACATACTAGCCAATCTACATTCATCCATCCCGACATACTAGCCAATCTGCATTCATCCATCCCGACATACTAGCCAATCTACATTCATCCATCCCGACATACTAGCCAATCTACATTCATCCATCCCGACATACTAGCCAATCTACATTCATCCATCCCGACATACTAGCCAATCTATATTCATCCATCCCGACACACTAGACAACCTACATTCATCCATCCCGACACATTAGACAACCTACATACAACGGTATGACACCTATGACTACTACAACGACATGACATGGAAAACAGTTATAGTCCGTTCAGAAATTCCTAACCACACTTGAATTAGCTTTACGTGATAACCGTTTGTTATTTTGCTTTCAACTTTTGCATGTAATCTTATAATATTGATGTCGTTATAGAAATATTTTTTGCTCTGAGAAATTTGATCTAGTTTAAAAGTTTTCTTCTTTAGGCTATATTAAATTCACCCTGTTCGAATTTGACACCATTTTAGGATATATACATTAATTTGGTGCGGTCGTTCACGTAAAATAGTTTGGCTATTGCAGAAACACTAAGTTCAGGAAAATCCCGTGCACAAAACTGAATTGTTATTGAACGACATGACGCACCACGGCCTGGGCATTAATTACCGAAGGGAAGGCGTATCTTTATTAATTTTGTGAAGACTCAGTA
This sequence comes from Megaustenia siamemsis, assembly GCA_032433765.1. NCBI lineage: Eukaryota > Metazoa > Mollusca > Gastropoda > Stylommatophora > Ariophantidae > Megaustenia > Megaustenia siamemsis. The sequence continues at coordinate 60,419,553 of JAVIAB010000092.1, read as the reverse complement.
GACAATTTGTTGACTTAAATACCAACATTTATATCTAAATTACAATGAGTTTGAAATGCAAATTTATAACTATGCAAAAGGTTACTGTTTTACTATATCAGCACTTCTTAGGGAATTCAAGATGGGACAAAGTGCCTACTGCATCAAATACAAAAGAGCAAATTAGGACATGGCTTGCGAATGAAAATGTCAAATTTGACGACACATATTTAAAACCCGAATTGTTACAACTTGTGAAGAATACGAATAAGAAAAAGGTGTACCATGTTGACAAAATCATTGAGAAATACGGCCACACGTGAAGTGAAGGAAATGCGCGAAAATGATTATGATAGTGTTTATTTAGATGAAACTTGGATCAACGCTCATCATACAAATGAAAAGGAATGGCAGTTAGCAGATGGAAGTATTAAAAGATCAGTACCAAGCAGTAAAGGGCAACGTTTGATAGTTGCACATGCAGGTAGCAGACATAATGGGTTGTTGCAGAATGCTCATCTCGTTTTCATTTCAAAATCCATAGACAATAGAGACTACCACTCCGAAATGAATGGGCACATATTTAAAGACTGGATCGAGAAAAGTATCCTTCCAATATTAGATCGACCTTCTTGTCTGATAATGGACAATGCTTCATACCATAACGTAGTTAACGTAGAAGATTGAATCCCAACATCATCAAGTACAAAAGATGCAATCAAAACGTGGCTCATAAAAGAACACATACAAGTTAACGACAGCTACTTGAAACCCGAATTGCTTAGCCTTGTAAAACAGACACAACGTACAAAGATATTTAAAATAAACAAGTTAATTCAAGAACATGGCCATAGATGTTTGAGACTACCTCCATATCATGCACACTTAAATCCTATAGAACTAGTTTGGGCAAAAGTTAAAGGACACGTAGCATATACAAATAAAACTTTCAAATTATGCGATGTTGAGACACTTACAAATCAGGCTCTATCAAATATAAATAAAGACTACTTGGTAAAATGTGAGGATCATGTGTTACGACAAGAAGAGGAATATTGGAAAAAGGATGGTTTGTTGTTTGTTCAGCCGAAAGCAGTAATCGACCTATTTGACTCGTCTGATTCTGAATGATCATTACTCTGATTAAGTCTACAGATAAATAGTTTGATTTGCAAAATTTCCTAGTTGATTTGTTAAACAGTTTATTGTTCAAGACCACCCAAGCAATCAAAAATATGTTATAAGCAAACCAACAACCATTACTTTGAATGGAAGCCTGCTTGAGTCAGTACAGAAGTTCAGCTATCTTGGATCCACTATTACAGCCACACTTTCCTTAGATGAGGAACTAAATGTACGTATTTGAAAGGCAGCGACAACATTTGGGAAACTCACACCAAGAGCATGGAACTATATCAAATTGACTCTACGAACAAAAGTTCTATATATAATTTAAAATTTGTATACTTGCCACCCAGTAAAATTTATGGACACGCCTATGGGTCATCGTTGCACTAGATTACTGTAAAACATTTTGATTAGGGTCAAAATAATAGTTACATGGGCAAAGATCAAAGGAATTCGCCGCTTTAAGAAAACCGTTATAGCTAGACATCGAGTAACACATATGTTCTCGTGACATGGACATTTTAACACCGTTTGCCAAAAATCATGTGAAATCATCAAGAACTTTTTGAATTATAAATCATAACATCTCGGCAAACGATTCTGAACGGACTATAACAACAGAACTGACACGATGTACTGTGAAAGGCCATGGTCGCTTATTGGAACTTGTATCCCTCATATGGTAATTCGAAAGTCGTCTCACTGTAATTCAAAAAGTTGTCACCTACTATTTCGAACGTTGTCCTCGGCTAAAACAAATGTTGTCATCTGCTATTTCGAAAGTTGTCTTCTACAATTCAGAAACTTCCTCTGCTAAAATAAACACGTCTTCTAACATCTTCCACCACTACTACAACATCAACAACTACTTGAACAACTACAACAATATCATGACATGAGATCTGTGTCTCATACAACGACATGACACACGTGTCTGATACAACGACACGCTACCTGTGACAGTTATAACGACATGACATACGTGTCTGCTACAACGACATGGCTGATACGACACGCCATCTGTGACTGTTATAACGACATGACATACGTGTCTGTTACAACGACATGCCTGATGCAACGACATACCATACGTCTCTGATAAAACGACATGACATACGTGTCTGTTACAACGACATGACATGCGTGTCTGTTACAACGAGCTGACTATTACAACGAAATGACTGTTACATTGACATGCCTGTTACAATGACATGACATACGTGTCTACTACATCGACATGACTGATACAACGACATGTCTGTTACAACGACATACCATACGTCTCTGATAAAACGACATGACATACGTGACTGTTACAACGAGATGCCTGTTACATTGACATGACTGTTACAACGACATACCATTCGTCTCTGATAAAACGATATGACATACGTGACTGTTACAACGAGATGACATACGTGTCTGTTACAACGACATACCATTCGTCTCTGATAAAACGACATGCCATACGTGACTGTTACAACGAAATGACTGTTACATTGAAATGACTGTTACAATGACATGAAATACGTGTCTACTACATCGACATGACTGATACAACGACATGTCTGTTACAACGACATACCATACGTGTCTGTTACAACGACATGACATACGTGTCTGTTACAACGAGATGACTATTACAACGAAAAGACTGTTACATTGACATGACTGATACAACGACATACCATACGTCTCTGATAAAACGACATGACATACGTGTCTGTTACAACGACATACCATACGTCTCTGATAAAACGACATGACATACGTGACTGTTACAACGAGATGACTGTTACATTGACATGACTGTTACAATGACATGACATACGTGTCTACTACATTGACATGCCTGATACAACGACATGTCTGTTACAACGACATACCATACGTCTCTGATAAAACGACATGACATACGTGACTGTTACAACGAGATGACTATTACAACGAAATGACTGTTACATTGACATGACTGTTACATTGACATGACTGTTACAATGACATGACATACGTGTCTACTACATCGACATGACTGATACAACGACATGTCTGTTACAACGACATACCATACGTCTCTGATAAAACGACATGACTGATACAACGACATACCATACGTCTCTGATAAAACGACATGACATACGTGTCTGTTACAACGACATGACATACGTGTCTGTTACAACGACATACCATACGTCTCTGATAAAACGATGTGACATACGTGACTGTTACAACGAGATGACTATTACAACGAAATGACTGTTACATTGACATGACTGTTACAATGACATGACATACGTGTCTACTACATTGACATGACTGTTACAATGACATGACATACGTGTCTGTTACAACGACATACCATACGTCTCTGATAAAACGACATGACATACGTGACTGTTACAACGAGATGACTATTACAACGAAATGACTGTTACATTGGCATGACTGTTACAATGACATGACATACGTGTCTACTACATTGACATGACTGTTACAATGACATGACATACGTGTCTACTACATTGACATGACCGATACAACGACATGCCTGTTACAACGACATACCATACGTCTCTGATAAAACGACATGACATACGTGACTGTTACAACGAGATGACTATTACAACGAAATGACTGTTACATTGGCATGACTGTTACAATGACATGACATACGTGTCTACTACATTGACATGACTGTTACAATGACATGACATACGTGTCTACTACATTGACATGACCGATACAACGACATGCCTGTTACAACGACATACCATACGTCTCTGATAAAACGACATGACATACGTGACTGTTACAACGAGATGACTATTACAACGAAATGACTGTTACATTGACATGACTGTTACAATGACATGACATACGTGTCTACTACATCGACATGACATACATGACTGCTACAATGACATAGCATGTAAACAGTCATTGGAAGCTGTCATCTGCTAATACAAAAGTTGTCAGCTACTATTTCAAAAGTTGTCATCGACTAAAACAAAACCCACGGGATCTTTGATTGCGTACCCGTTAAAGTCATCATCGCTGTCGTATCCGTGTTATGAACAAGTGGTCAATTTGGACATTAATAAGTCTCATGATGCTGATGTTTCCACGGGTTAAATATATTAGCAAGACCGTTGCTATTAGTTGGGCAAGCCCTGAGTAAGTTGTATGTTTCCATTAATTTCAAAATAAATTTTATAGATACATTAAAGTTGTCATGCATAAAAATAACTATAAGACTCTACCAGCTCTCTACTATACATGAAAAAAAAAGCATAGCCCCCACTTGTCTGTTATAACTCTACAAAATACAAGTCACACTAGTTGTACAACTTCAACAACGACTTTAACTACTACTACTATTACTACAACCACTACAAAAAACACAACAGTAATAGAATATCAAAAGTACATTAATTTACTGTCTCTCTCTGTTAGACGGCTAGACCAGCTTAAGTTACCCAAGTGAGAAATTTCACAGAGAAATAGGGTCTTTGAACACGAAACAGTACAAACATATTAATTACCCCCAAGCGTCTCACATTAAAACATCGGTATCGTAAAATTCCCCTGTTAAATGACACTCCTGATGAGCACTTACCGGCTACGGAGATTTCCACGCGGCTGGCGGACTCTCGCGGGTGGCGGATTCTTTGATCTCGCGCCCGTCTAACGGGAACCAAGCTCTTTGATCTCGCTTAACGTAATTAACGCGGTGTTTCGCGTTTAGCGTGTAGTTACTAAGTTCGTTAACGTAGCTTCGTGTAGCATGTGTAACGGCCTAAGCTGTTACCTTTAATTCTAAAGGAAGTTTTTAAAACAATAAATAAATAAACTTGTCACTGTTTTTTTATTGCCTGGGAGTATAATATACAAAGTTACGGCACCATTGAAAGAATGTGAAAGTTATGATACCACCGCGGGAGGTCACCACTTCGCAGCACCACCGCCGCCCCCACCACGAGCGGTCACCCGAGAGGTCAACGAGAGGTCACCGGGCATCCCGACACGAAATGTCACGGTTAACTCCCCCTGCGCCGCACGCGTTATGCGCGCCGCGCGCTGCCCTATATATCTTTGTTAATTTAGCGCCTAAATGCGGGTCAATCTTTCTCTACTACTAGCTAGCTGTCGAGCACCAACAAAAGCGTCACGAGTCACCTGTCTCATTCAGCCTCTAATTGTGTGATCGCCTGTAGCATAGTGGTAAGTGTCTGGCCTGGCACGCCGTAGACCCGTGTTCGAAATCAGATGGAGTCTTTTTTTTTTAAATAATTCGGAATTTTTAAAATACGGAGCACCTGGGCTAGCGGTCAACATCTGGACACGAGCGGTCATGGTTAACTCCCCCTGCACCTACGGTACATTAGGTGCGCCGCGCACCTACTATATATCTTTGTTAATTTAGCACCTAAATTCGGGTCAAATCCTTCCTGCTATACTACTCGGGCGTAATACCGACCACATTACCCAAAAATCATGTGCCGAAGGTCTGTAAAATCTATGGTCATTAACACCATATTCCCTATACGCCACTTGGCGTGACGGGGGTACTTTACTTTTTTTTACTTATGTTTATTTAAATTCCACTGTGGATGATGTAAGAAGCATATATTCTTCTCCTTTCTACCTTTTTAGATCCATGTGGAAAACAGGTCTTCAACAAACACTTTCCAAGTCGTTCTGTTTTTTGCCATTCTTTTAAGATCTTTCCATGTCTTCCCCATCATCTTCATCTCTGCTTCTATCTGTCTTCTCCAAGAATTCTTTGGTCTTCCTCTTTGTCTTTTCCCCAGTGGATTCCGAAAAAGGGCCTGTTGTGTAATACTCTCAGTTGGCTTTCGCAGTGTGTGTCCTATCTAGCGCCATCGTCTTCGTTGTATCTCTTTATCCACTGGTATTTGACTGGTACATTTCCATAATTCTGTGTTACTAATTTTGTCCTGTCATTTCCATCCTTTTATTCTGCGTAAGCATCCATTAATGAAAGTCTGTATCCTCATGATTGTCAATTTTGTTGTTCTCCATGTTTCTCAGCCATATAATAGGACCGACTTAACATTTCAGTTGAAAATTTTTATTTTTGTATTTAATCTAATTTCTTTGGATCTCCATATGTTTCCCAGTGCAACGAAAGCTCCTCTTGCTTTTGATATCCTTATTTTTGTATCATTTTCTGTTCCTCCCTCTTTATCTATATTGCTGCCCAAATATATGTACTGCCCAGATATATGTATAATTTATCTCATATTCCTATAATTTAATGTGTTTTATGTTTATTTAAATTCCACTGTGGATGATGTAAGAAGCATATGCACCGAATATTTTATTGAAGCGTAGCGTAATGTATTGTCAGCGCAGGTAGTTCAGTGATATCAGGATCTCAAGTGCTTACACATACCGCTCACTTAACAATTAAGTGTACATCAGGAAAGTGTCTTGTGATTCACAGTGACTTGCGTCTGACGTTATAGTCATCATCATCATTGAGTGCCGTCTCCGTATCGAAAGTTGGCTACCATGGAGCGTCATTCCGCTCTGTCTCTTGCTTTGATGGTGTAGATTGTCATATGCTGACTTGTCCATCTTTTGATATTACTTGTCCATGTTAGTCTTGGTCTGTCTCTGCTTATTTTATCTTGTATTTTCCCTTCAATGATTACTTTTAGTAGGCTGTTGTGTCTTTTAACATGCCCCAAAAATCTCATTTGTTTTGTTTGAATTATGTTTAGTAGTTCTCGCAGCTATATCATTAAATAACACAACCCTTGCATCTGTGAGAAAGTTCACCTATCTCGGTTCCATGGTCACAACCATTGTCTCCATTGAAGAAAAAATAAATTCCCGAGTAGGAAAGACAGCTTCCATATTTGGTAAACTTAAAGATACAGTAATCTGATAATGATTCCTGGCCAACACAAAATTACCACTCAGGACTATTATTCAAATTTACTAAAGTGATGTGCTTAGTATAGTTCTATACAAATCAGAAACTTTGACTACCTATGCAGGGCAGGAGAAAATGTTATATAGCTTTCATGTACGTTGCCTTTGAATGATTATGAACACCAAATAGCAGGACAGAGTAACCAACTTTAATGTCTTACAGCGAGCCAAATTCCCATCCATCATGGCTACACTAAGGAGTCGTAGACTAAGGGGGATGGGTCATGTAAGAAGAATGGCAAACATTCGTAATCCCAAACAAATATTGTATGGAGAACTTAAGGACAGAAAGAGACCAAAAGGCAGGCCAGTGCTTAAATATAAGGATGTTTGCAAGGCTTCCTTGAGGGAATTCATTATCAGTAAAATAAACTGGAAAAATCTGGCTACAAATCATTTCATATTGAGAACAAAATTAAAAAATGGCACAGTAACCTAAGATTCAGTCTTCCACCTTTTAGCTCCCAGTGGAGCATAGGTCTTCAACAAACACTTTCCAAGGCGTTCTGTTTTTTGCAATTCTTTTAAGATCATTCCATGTCTTCCCCATCATCTTCATCTCTGCTTCGATCTGTCTTCTCCAAGAATTCCTTGGTCTTCCTCTTTGTCTTTTCCCCTGGGGATTCCAAAAAAGGGTCTGTTGTGTAATACTCTCAGTTGACTTCCGTAGTGTGTGTCCTATCCATCGCCATCGTCTTCGCTGTATCTCTTTATCCACTGGTATTTGACCGGTACATTTCCATAATTCCACATTAGTGACTTTGTCCTGCCATTTCCATCCCTTTATTCTGCGCAAGCATCCATTAATGAAAGTCTGTACCTTCGTGATTGTCAATTTTATTATTCTCCATGTTTCACAGCCATATAATAGGACCGACTTAACATTTGAGTTGAAAATTTTTATTTTTGTATTTAGCCTAATTTCTTTGGATTTCCATATGTTTCCCAGTGCAATGAAAGCTCCTCTTGCTTTTGATATCCTTATTTTGGTATCATTTTCTGTTCCTCCCTCTTTATCTATATTACTGCCCAGATATATGTAAGATTGTACGTCTAGTAGAGGTATTTCTCATAGTTTTATTTGGTTATTGCCAACTGCATTAATTCTCATAATGTTGGTCTTATCTCTATTAATCTTTAGTCCTAGCTGTTGTGATCTCTCATCTAATATACTCATTTTATCCTGCATCCGTTGATGGCTGTGTGATAGGAGAGCTATGTCATCAGCATTCTAAATCATCAAGTTGTTTGGTCAGTGACCACTGGATCCTATTTCTGTTGTTTTTAGTTATTTTCATAATCCAATCTATGGCCAGTAGAAAGAGAAATGGGGACAGAAGGCATCCTTGCCTTACTCCTGTTCTTATTTCAAATGCTTCTGTAAGCTGTCCTTCATGTACCACACTACATTTTGTTCCTTCATACATTGTTTTTATCAGGTTAATAAACTTTATGTGGATTCCGTAATGACTCAGCAACTTCCAAAGCATTCTTCTGTCTAAACTATCAAATGCCTTTTCATAATCTATGAATCCAATATAAAGTGGGGATTTTAGTTCTAAACATTGTTCAACTATTATACGTAGAGTAGTTATTTGATCAGCACATGCTCTGTTCTTCCTAAAACCTGCTTGTTCATCTCTCAAGTGTTTCTCTATAGCCTCCTTTAGTCTCTCCAGAATGATTCTGCCTAATATTTTTCCTGGCACTGATAGTAACATAATTCCCCTATAGTTTGTGCACTCCTGTAAACTTCCTTTCTTTGGTAGTTTGATCATATAATCTTCTCTCCAGTCTTTAGGTATTTCTTCCCTCTACCAAATTTTATCCAATAGATCATGTAACATCTTGGTAGAGGTGTTAATATCTGCTTTGATGGCTTCGAAGGAATTTCATCTGGTCCTGTGGCTTTACCATCTTTTAATAGTTAGATGGCTTTCATTATTTCTTCTTTGCTTGGTTTTCCGCAGTTAACGTGTAACTCTTCTTCTGCTGGTAGTATATCTGGAGGATTATTTGAGCCGGGTCTGTTCAAAAGTTCTTCAAAGTGCTCTTTCCATCTCTCCATTTGTTCCCTTATATTACTAAGCAGATTTCCTTTCTTATCTATGATAAAGGCGTTGATCTGTTTGTTTTTTCTGCCTAATTTCTTTGTGCTGTTGTACAGTTCTTTCATATTCCCTTTATTTGCTGCTTCTTCTGCCTCTTTAGCTAGTTCATCTATATATTTCCTCTTATCCCTTTTAATGCATCTTCTCACTTCTTTGTTCACCTCTGTGTAAGCTTCCTGTGTCTTGGCTTTATTACTTCTTGTTTTGCTTTTATTTATGTCTGCTTTCTTGTTCTTTCTTTCTTTAATTTTATCCAGGGTCTCTGCTGTCATCCATGCCTTATCCTGGCGTTCTCTTTTCCCCAGTGTTTCTTCGCATGTCTCTTTCCATATATGTTTTACCTGTTTCCAATGATCTTCTATATTTATTGTATTTTTTAGATTCAGTGCTGATGTCAAATTCAGAAGACAAAAGGCGCGGAAGAATGGAGACTAGATCAGACACCATGAATAAATCTTGCTTGTTCTGCGGATGGATTTGTCTGTCCAATATTGGCAGAATCAGTTCCAAAAGAAGCTGTTAAGCAAAGCAGCACCCAGTATAAGACACTAATAATTTTAACCAACTACTGACTCATCACGATTAGTTTCTACCAACCGTCTCTCAAGACGCCAAAGGCCATATATATATACATAGTACTCTTTTCATTGTTAGTTGTTTTAAGACTTCATCGTTTGTTTTTGTTTCTTTCATTCCATTTCTTCTGTTAATCAACATTTCAAAGGCTTCAATTTTCTTTTGTTTTCTTGTCTAATGTCCATGTTTCTGCACCATACAGAAATGTTGAGAAGATATAACAATTTGCTATTCTTAGTTTTATCACTGGTGTTATTTTTTTTTATGTTTGCATATTTTTCATGGCATTAAATTTACTTTTTTGCCGTTCCTATTCTTTTGTTAAAAAACTAGAAAACATCAGTCAAGAAATGAAGAGAATGAAATTGAACATCTTGGGACTATGTGAAGTGAGATGGACAGGAGCAGGATTATTACAACGCGACAGTGGAAATGTAATTTACTCTGGGGGAACCACACACGAAAGAGGAGTAGGCATCATGTTAGATAGAGAAAGAAGCAAAACAGTGAAAGGATTTTGGCCAGTATTAGACAGAATTCTGCTAGTAAAATTGAGAGGTAGACCAATGGATATCAACATAATTCAAGTTTATGTACCAACAAGTAATAGCGAAGAAGATAAAGGCATTGACACTTTTTATGAAGAGCTAGAGGCGACCATGGAACAGTGTAAATCTCAAGAAACAACTATTATATCAGGGATTTAAATGCAACGTAGGAACAGCTAAAGTGTAAAATGTGACTGGGGGACATGGCCTTGGAGAGACGAATGATAGAGGGGATAGATTGATAGATTGGGCAAAGACACATGAAATAATTATAGGTAAAACCTGGTTCAAACAACACCCTAGGCGACTATGGACACGGCAAAGCCCAGACAAAATAAAATTGATCAATCAAATTGATTTTATACTGGTACAGAGAAGATTCAGGAATGGGCTAACATCGGTTAAAACAAGGCCAGGAGCAGATTGTAATAGTGACCATGTACCAGTAGTTGGAAAGATAAGAATAAAACTGCGGAAGGCACAAAAATCACCAAGAAATATAAAATTAGAACTAGATATGCTAAGAGTAGATAAACAGATGAGTGATAAGTACAGCACGATAGTACAAAATAGATATAATGCTGTTGAGAAAATACAGGACATCCAGGAGCAGTGGGAAATGCTCAAACAATCAATTCAACAAATATCAAAAGAAGTAATACCAAATGACTAAAAGAATTAACAAAAAGAAATGGATGACAAGAAATATTAAAACTAATGGACGAAAGAAGAAAACATAAGAAAGAAGAACGGACATACAAAATATTGCATAAAGAGATCCAAAACAAATGCAGAGAAGCAAAGGAAGGATGGTTAAAACAGAAATGTGAAGAAATGGAAAAACAACAAAAGAATGACTCAAAATGTCTGCACAATCAGTTAAATGAATTAACAGGAAGAAAAGAAGTCAAAGTTTCAGGATGTGTAAAGTCAAAGGAAGGAAATATAATAATAGGGCTGGAGAAGACAATGGAAAGATGGACAGAATATATCAGTCAACTCTATGATGATGAAAGACCAGAATTAAACAATTCAAATGAAGACACAGGACCACCAATAATGCAGAGTGAAGTGGAGGACGCAATTCAACACATGAAAAGAGGCAAAGCTCCAGGTCCCGACAATATAACAATCGAAGAGATAAATGCATTAGGAGAGCTGGGAGTACAAGTCATAACAAAACTAATCAATGACATATATAACACTGGACATACCTGAAGATCTACTAAAATATATCTTTGTAGCCATACCGAAGAAGTCAGGCGCCACTGATTGTGAAGACCATCGCACTATTAGTCTCATGAGCCATATGACTAAAATATTACTAAGAATCATCATGAGACGTGTAAGGAACAAAATAAAACCAGAAATAAGTGAGGAACAATGTGGATTTGTGGAAGGAAAGGGCACCAATAATGCAATATACATCTTTAGAACATTAATAGCAAATAAAAAGCAGAATAGCTCAGGCCAAAATAGCATTTCAGAAAATGAAAAACATCTTATGTAACAAATAAGACAAATTTATGTCAACAAATCTATGTCAATAGAAATGAGAAAGAGAGTTCATCGATGCTATATAGAACCAATTCTGACCCATGGAAGCGAATCATGGACAGTAGACAAATAAATGAAAAGACGATTAGAGGCCACAGAGATGTGATTTCTCAGAAAAATGTTGAAAGTTCACTGGACAGCTAAAAAGACCAATGAGAAAGTTCTCAAAGAGCCAACACAAAAATGGAGCTCTTAAAAAACATCAGAAAGAAGCAATCAACATTTTTGGGCACATCATGAGAAGAGGAAAGTTGGAATACTTGGTTACAACTGGCAAAATACAAGGAAAGAGAGATCGCGGACGACAAAGAGAGAAAATACTGGATAGCTAGGTGTCATGGCATGGAAAACAGTCAACAACAGAACTCATACGATGCACTGTGGATAGAAGATTGTGGAAGGACATGATCGCCAACGCCAACCAGTACGGTACATGATGATGATGATGATGAAGATGATTCTTTTGTTTATTTCAGTTTTACATTTTCCATCACTGGTTATAGTATATGTAAGGTAGTTGAAGCTTTGAACTGTCCCCAGGTCTATTCATTCAACTTTGATATCCACTTGTAGGGTTTGAGTATTATACGTAGGGAGGTCAAAAAGTAATGCACACCAATTTTTTTCTCGGCTAATAATAAAGATAGGAATATGAAATTTTGCACACTTGGAATATTACATGTTCCAATTATGTGCACCAAATTGCACAGCATTCGGATAGATATTACGCAATCTATGAACCGTTAAAATGGAGCTTGTCAACAATGTCCGTTACAAACAACGAATTGTCATAGAATTTCTGGTTGCGGAAATAGAAACTGTGGCAAACATTCATAAACGACTGTGTGCAGTGTACAAATGTTCTGCAGTCGATAGGAGCACAGTTAGTCGCTGGTTCAGAGAATTAAAGCTGCAGAAAGTGTACGAGTGGAGCTGCATGATTTACCACGTTCTGGACGTGTTGCCTCGGCTACCAGCACAGACATGTTAAACCGGGCTGATGCCATTATTCGTAAGGATAGGCGTATCACTAGTCAGCAATTGGCATTGCAGCTTACAGTCAGCAAGGGAAGTGCAATCGCAATTTTTAAAACTCTAGGATATTCAAAGATTTGCGCTCGATGGGTTCCTCGGTGCCTAACAAATGATCACAGAGTTCAAAGGAAAAAAACATTCTGTTCTGAATTGTTGGAGCGTTTCGGTGTTGAAGGAGAAATGTTTTGTCAAAAATTGTTACCGGTGACGAAACGTGGGCACATTATTATGAGCCTGAAACAAAAATGCAGTCATGGAATGGCATCATCCGCAGTCACCAAAATGAAAAAAATTCAAACATCTCCATCATCAGGTGATGATCACTGTCTTCTGGGATATTGATGGTGTGATTCTTGTTGATGTAATGACAAGAGGTGAGACAATCAACTCGACAGCTTACATCAATACACTGACAAAACTCAAAAATCCGTTCCACAGAGTTCGGCCTAATAAGCCATCTGCAGATTTGTTGCTTCAACATGACAATGCACGCCGTCACACAAGTCTGGCAACACGGGAAGCAATCAACAAATTTGGTTGGACTGTACTGCCCCATCCTCCTTACAGCCCTGATCTGGCTCCCTCAGATTTCCATCTGTTTGGACCACTCAAAAATTCCTGCGTGGGACACACTTTGACAATGATGAGGATGTGATCCGTGCAGTTAAAAAATGGCTACGCGAGCAGGACAAAACTTGGTACAAACGAGGCATTCATGACCTAGTTTCGCGTTGGCGTAAGGCAATACGCTTGGACGGAGATTATGTTGAAAAATAAGTAGTGTAAAGGGGATGTTCAGCTACAATCTGTGAAAATTTCACACATTTTGCCCGAATAGTTTCCGAGAAAAAAATTGTGTGCATTACTTTTTGACCTCCCTTCAGTATGTGCTTATGGATCGGTCGGACATCATAAATGCCCTTCGAGATGTGGGAAGAGCACAGGACTTCGACAAACACAGATCAACGTCACTTCTTCGGATGATGGAAATGGGAGTTAAGATGGGCACAGCCAGGAATGAGAAACTTGGTGGCCGTGTAAGAAGACTTATCAACCAACATAGAACTGGAGTCGTCAGTCGCTGGACACTGAGGGAATTGCTGAGGAGGGGATCTGAGCACCTATGGACATGTTCGGAGTGCAATGATGATGACCCGCAAATAACTCAATAACTCAATGTGCTTACGATCACAGTTTTAGTCTTTTTATATTCACATCTAATCCATATTGTTTGCCTGTCATGTTTATTTCATTAAGTAATTGTTGTAGATCTTTAGTATTTACTGCTAGTAATACAGTATGATCAACATATCTTATTTTATTGATTATCTTTATCCATTAATGTTTAGGACCGGTATCTCTGTGATAGTTTTAAAGATTTTCTCAGTGTATAGATTGAAGAAGCTTGTTGATAGAATGCATGGAGACAAATAATAATAAATGATTATTATTATAGAGGGAAACTTCCGAGGCGATAATCAGCGAATCAGTTCAGAGGAAGAGGTATGTATAATCAGCGAACATACCTCTTCCTCTGAACTAATTCGATAGAATGCACCCCTGGCTTACTCCTCTTTTTATATTAATAGATGTAGAGTTCTATTTTTTTATGTTGTATTATTGCTATTTGCTTCCAATATAAATTACATATTAGTTGTATATCCATGGCATCTAGATGTATATCTTTGTAGTTGTTTATGGAAGCCGCGATAGCTCAGTGGCTAGTGAACTGGACTACAAAGGACAAGAGGTTAGGGTTCAATCCCGATCGACGGCTTCCGGGTTCACCCGTACAAGATTTTTTTCTGGGAAAGTAAACCGGCACGGGTGTAATACCGACAACATTACCCCAAAAATTATGTGCCGAAGGTCTGTAACAAATTATGGTCACTAACACCATATTCCCTATACGCCACTTGGCGTGACGGGGGCTCTTTACTTTTTTTTATTTATAGTTGTTTATGCGTATTCTATCAAAGGCTTTGGTGTAATCTATGAAGCAGGCTATGTTATCCGTTATGTTAAGTGTAAAATGTGTGAAAGGCCTGTCCAATCACTTTACTGAAGTATCCTCTCCCACACAGGATTTTCCACTGTACTGTGACGTAACCGTATGTTTCGTGGCAAAGTTATTCTTATTTGGTGGTTCTTGCACGTCAGAGGTTAATTTTGTTCTTTAATTAAAATGTGTCCGGGCAATCGTAGAGTTTATATTACTTTAATTATATCCCAGAGTATTAAGCGGTTATGTCCGTATAAGTCTACTAAGACGCATTCTTTATGAAGTTGCGTAGTGTTTCTATTAGTCACACACTCAGTTTGTTTGAGTATTTCTACACGTGTTCATTGCTCTTCTGTCTTTTCATGGTCGTGTACGACTCAACTACAGTTTAAGTAAAGAATAATGCAGGTCCTCTTTACAACATCGTTCGTTAATTGTGATGGTTAGTTAATTGCATTTTAGCCTGCCTGCTCCCACTGTAGAAGTTTATGTTAACCAAAGTGCGTTGTTTGCATTTATAATTTAAATTATTTATACTCAACATAACGTGTCTGTGTGTTGTTCATTCTGTCACTGATGTGAAGTCTATATACCCGAAGAACGTCTATCTATGCGACACTACATGCTGCGGGAAGTAACCGTGTCTTGAGTTGATATGTGCGCATGTTATTGTCACAAGGGACATTGTCTGCAGTAAAAAATGGTGCCCGTATTGTATTCTAGACAGGTATGTTGTTTCAGCTGCTGCACAAATTAATTTCTTGTTGTTGTTGTTGCCACGAGTTGATGCAGGCTGGATGCCCTTTGACCCATTGATGTGGCAGGTCATAATTGCTTTCTTGACATTCCTGGCTCATACTGGAGAAGTTGGAGTACGTCTCTCATAGGTTATTCTGGGAAACTACTAGTCTAGCGCAGAGGTACTGCAATACTGGGTCTTTTATATCAGTAACAGCCACCACTACAGGGAACACGGCGATCCTAGCTTCTGTTAGCCAACCTGCTTTGATGCTGACTGTTACCAGGGAAGACCACGAGGAGGTAGAACTGCTAGGTCTTGGTGCGCCGACCCTGCTATTTCGACCGCAGGTCGCAGGTGCTTCTGCTCCTCCAATTAACTTCTTTCTGAGCTGTGCTACGTTTAGAATGTAGACTGCGTTCGTTTTAAGTTAAAAATAAATGTAATTTATGTTCGAGATTGTGTTTTCATTTTGTGGATGACATTTAAAGTATATTGTGCACATGAACAAATAAGTACGTAAATTATTTTCTTTTTGCATGCGTAGACGATACTTTTTACTATACAACCAACACATCCTAACCGTGTTCAGCCTGAGATGGAAAAACTGTGTTATATTTGAATCATTACAATTAGCTGCTAATCGCTTAACATGATACAATATGACTGCAGGAAGTCGGGGAATTTACTTAAAAAAAAAACCTAATAAATGACGTCATCCGGAATCAAGTCAAACTTCAACACAATAGCCTAGTATTCGACACTCCAACACTTAACTCATTCATGTCCTTACTGCGGCCTACACGTATAGCTCGTTATCAGCCATCTCATAAACCACTAAAGCTGAGACCGATTGCATCATGACCATCATCATCTCCGACTGGTGATCATTACTTACATTATTTAAATAATATCTTGTTTGCTTTTGCTCTACGATAGCGTCTATTCTTCGTACGCCTTACTTGAACTGGTGTTAAACGAAAGTAACATTTCATTATTTCTAATTTACAAGTTACGCTATCTGCACGAGACTCCAGAGCCGACCACGAAAAAGACGAATTGAGGGAATATTATAAACATTAGGAAACATAGCAGCAGAAGCCAACAAAAGAGCAATTTATCGCAAAAACTATTATCTCCCCTCGACATTGAAAGGCAAATGAGGAAGGAAAGAAGCAGACGATATCTGCACTTCTTGATTTAATGCATCCGACTTCAGTTAGGTATTTTTGAGTACCGTATTTGCCTTTCCTTGTCGATTGTTACTCGTCTCGGCAGACTTGTATGTTTTCCGTGATTATCACGCGAATGTGAAGCTCGATCTTCATCAATACAGATACACTGATGAAGATGAGAGTAGTGTGCTATGTGTGCTATGTGTGCTATGTGTGCTATGAGTCTCTTATAGCTGATCACGCACCGAGAATCTTGAGTTCAAATAATAAACATGTCCGGCTGTGCCATTAACTGTTGTGACACAAACGTCAGTCAGGGAGCCGGTGTATTTGAATTGTTGCCGACGACCAGAAATCCAGGCTAGAATACCTGTGAGCAATACTCGAGGTATGTAAAAGCGCCCGCGGTTTACCCAGCCACCTGAATAAACGATGACAAACTTTTATTCTCTTAGAAAGTGTGGAACGTCAGGTTTTCTACACACAGTTCGTCCGGCACTAGTCAAAGGTTTCTTGTCAACTCTTGGCTAGGCGACAGAGCATTGGGGGGGGGGGGGGGGCAAAATATAGGGAAAATAATATCGTGGACGACAAAGAAAGAAGATACTGGATAACTTGTTGTCATGGCATGGAAAACAGTCAACATCAGAATTGATACGATGCACTGTAGATAGAAAATTATGGAAGGAAATGGTCGCCTACGACAGCCGGTATGGCACATGATAATGATGATGTCGCTGAGGTTAGGATAAATGTGAGATGTAAATGGGTACCACTGTACTCGCTACCATCCAGTCGGAAGTTGACCAGAAACTTCCAGATGGCCAGCTTTCCAGAGAAAGAATGCTAGTCCCATGTCACCAGGTGACTGGGTGGGTCACAGGAGTTTTTGCAAACCTGGGATGCTGCTCGCGGCATACAAACTTGGGTTGTCTGGTCATGGCGAGTGCTTGTCACAACTACACTGTAGCAGCCTCCCGCCTATAAAGTGCTTATATTTACATATACCAAACAAGATTGGATCTTTATTGCCATCGGTTTGGCGACTTATAATCACCATCATCAAGTACCGGGCCTAGTGGCGTAGGTGATCATGTCTCTCCACAACTTTCGATCTCGGCAGCTATTTATCATTTCTGTTGTTGACCTTCTGCCAAGCCATTCTCTTAAGCTGTCTGTTATTTTTTTCTCATCTCTTCGTCCCTCAATTTGTCCAGTTGTTACAATATATTCCAGTTGTTCTCTTCTCATTACATGGCCAAAAAATGATGATTGTCTCTTCCTAACATTGGAAATTAGCTCTCTTTTTGCTTTGACCTCTCTCAGAACCTCTTCATTACTCTTCTTAGCTGTCCATGGTATTCTCAAAATTCTTCTGTAAAACCACATTTCTACAGACTCCAGTGATTTTCTTGTCTGTTGTCCTATTGTCCATGACTCGCATCTATATGCTAAGACTGGCTCTACGTAACATTTAAGAACTCTTTTACTTGTTTCTATTGTCAAAAATGGATTGGATAGTATTTTCCTCATTTTTTTGGAAAGCTGCTTTTGCCTGAGCCATTCTGCATCTCACCACGGCTTATAATAATCGTTACTAATGCATATAAATTGCAGGTTGAGCTGGGCTTAAAGGTTTCAATCACATCTCTGTGTATATATAAAAATAAACGTGTTAATATTTCTCTGTACATTTTTATTTCATCCAGGCAAGCGTGTTAATAATTCTCTGTACAATCCAGACAAACATGTTAATTTTTCCCTGTACAATTTTTTTTGTTTATCTAGACAAGCGCGTTAATATTTCCCTGTACAATTTTATTTGATTCAGACAAACGCGTTAATATTTCTCTGTACAATTTTATTTGATCCAGACAAACGCGTTAATATTTCTCTGTACAATTTTATTTGATCCAGACAAACGCGTTAATATTTCTCTGTACAATTTTATTTGATCCATACAAACGCTTTAATATTTCCCTGTACAATTTTTTTGTTTATGTTAATATTTCCCTGTACAATTTTATTTGATCCATACAAACGCTTTAATATTTCCCTGTACAATTTTATTTGATCCATACAAACGCTTTAATATTTCCCTGTACAATTTTATTTGATTCAGACAAACGTGTTAATATTTCCCTGTACAATTTTATTTGATCCAGACAAACGCGTTAATATTTCCCTGTACGATTTTATTTGATCTATACAAACGGTTAATATTTCCCTGTACAATTTTATTTGATCCAGACAAACGCGTTAATATTTCCCTGTACAATTTTTTTTGATCCAGACAAACGCGTTAATATTTCCCTGTACAATTTTACTTGTGACCATATTTCCCTGCACAATTTTTTTGTTTTTAAATAAACATATAAGTAAAACATTTTCCCTGTAAAATTGTATTTGATCCAGTGAAATGAGTAAACATTTTCCCTGTAAAATTGTATTTGATCTAGTGAAATGAGTAAACATTTTCCCTGTAAAATTGTATTTGATCCAGTGAAATGAGTAAACATTTTCCCTGTAAAATTGTATTTGATCCAGTGAAATGAGTAAACATTTTCCCTGTAAAATTGTATTTGATCCAGTGAAATGAGTAAACATTTTCCCTGTAAAATTGTATTTGATCCAGTGAAATGAGTAAACATTTTCCCTGTAAAATTGTATTTGATCCAGTGAAATGAGTAAACATTTTCCCTGTAAAATTGTATTTGATCCAGTGAAATGAGTAAACATTTTTCCTGCACAACATAATCTAAAGAAACTCATTTATTTCCCCGTGAACACATAATTGATTAAGACAACACCCACGCCTGCATACTAAGTTGTTGGGTGAGCGTGATAAGAAAAGCGGAGGAGGGCTCAGTACACAGGCAATTGGTAGAGTCATTGCTGGAGTAAAAAATACGTAAGGTCCCTTTTGTCTACGTCCCTGGACATGCAGGAGTACGAGGTAATGAAAGAGTGGACAGGTTTGCTAGCTGTGCTGTCGTTGAAGGCGGTCAACCAATGGATCGGGCGGACGTCGTCAATGCCCTCCAAGATGTGAGAAGGGCACAGGGCTTTGATAACCATTAGTCCACATCACTTCTTTGGATGAAAGAGATTGGAGTTAAGATGGGCACAGCCAGAAATGATAAACTTAGTGGGGGTATAAGAAAACTTATCAGCCAACACAGAACTGGAGTCGTCAGTCGCTGGACACTGCGGGACTTGATGAGGAGGTGATCTGGGCACATATGGATATGTTCGGAGTGCAATGATGATGACCCACAAATAACTCAGTAACTCAAAAACATAATTGATCTAGACAAACAAGTATATACTTTTGATGTAAAAATTTATTTGACATGTATTATGTGACATGAGTTATAGGAAAACTCTATTTTCCTGTAAAATGTATGTATCTCTCACTATGACAGAATAATAGATGGCGCTGTCCTCTTTGACTAACTCATGTAGGGGCAATCTTATCTTTTGCCCCAAAGAGGAAATTTATATAAAGTTTAAAATTGTAGCATGACTCGTTTATCAGACCAGTGAACATATTAAAATTATTCAAATATCCTATTTCCTGAGGTCAAGTGATATCAGCCTTCGTAACTCGCTCCGTGATGTGTATTACAAACCGACTTTGTGTAGGTGGCTATGTTCATTTTAATACGTAGCTTACATTTATGGACAAGTCATGTGCTCAAGTTGACATTCACACTGACAATTTTCGCATCAAAAGCTACGAACCTGTCCTACATTTAGAGTTACGTTAGAGTTCTTAAGGCGTGACAACTCAACTGGTTGCAGCACCACAGCTCAGGTGTTTATATATCAGTTTGTTAAGAGAAAACCCAGGCCTCACAATCTTCGTGTACCTTGATCTAGCAGTTGGACTAGCGTTACACTTTGTTTATCATTTACATCAGCTATTGGCAGTTGTTATTCTTTCATCTCCACGGTAAGATATTGTACTGTTATTTCGGTGCATGCTTTGTGTGTCGAATTAATTCATTTTTCTTTCTAAAAGTTTATATTGTTTCTCCATTCCATTATTTGTATAATTAGTTTATTTTTAAAATATAATTCTGAGAGTTTATTGATTCTTTATTGCATGCTTTGTGTGTCAAAGAATTTATATCCAACGAGTGTTATTCTTTGTCAATCGCCATCGAAACGTCGCAGAACGGGCGTAATTTGCGCCTTGTTTTGGTTTAATGAATACTGCGATATCTGCGTCTGTCGACTCAACATAACTAACTTCAGCAAAACAATTTTAGTTACCGGGTTTGCTTTATTTCTTGGATCAAAAATTCACTCGGCCAAAATAGTTTTGTTTCCTATGCCTACCCGCAGCTTCGCATTTTGATTTATTTATATTCCTTGACCTCATTACTACCGCCTCTGAAGGTGATTTATATGCCCTGACCCTATGATTACCGCCCCTAGAGGTGATTTATATGCCTTGAACGTATGCTACCGCCCCTGAAGGTGATTGATGTGCCTTGACCCTATGACTACCGACCCTGAAGGTGATTGGCGTACCTTGACCTATAACTACCGCCCCTGGAGGTGATTGACGTACCTTGACCTATGACTACCGCCCCTGGAGGTGATTGATGTACCTTGACCCTATAACTACCGCCCCTGGAGGTGATTGATGTACCTTGACCTATGACTACCGCCCCTGGAGGTGATTGATGTGCCTTGACCCTATGACTACCGCCCCTGGAGGAGATTGGTGTACCTTGACCCTATAACTACCGCCCCTGGAGGTGATTGATATACTTTGACCATATAACCACCGCCCCTGGAGGTGATTGATGTACCTTGACCCTATAACTACCGCCCCTGGAGGTGATTGATGTACCTTGACCCTATAACTACCGCCCCTGGAGGTGATTGATGTACCTTGACCCTATAACTACCGCCCCTGGAGGTGATTGATGTGCCTTGACCCTATAACTACCGCCCCTGGAGGTGATTGATGTGCCTTGACCCTATGACAACCGGCCCTGAAAGTGATTTATATGCCTTGACCCTATGACTACCGCCCCTGGAGGTGATTTATATGCCTTGACCCTATGACTACTGCCCCTGAAGGTGATTGATGTGCCTTGACCCTATGACTACCGCCTCTGAAGGTGATTGGTGTGCCTTGACCCTATGACTACCCCCCCCCCCCAAGATGATTGATGTGCCTAGACCCTATGACTACCCCCCCCCCTCTCCTCCGAAGGTGATTGATGTGCCTTGACCCTATGACTACCGCCCCTGAAGGTGATTGATGTGCCTAGACCCTATGACTACCGCCCCAGAAGGTGATTTATATGCCTTGACCCTATGACTACCGCCCCTGAAGGTGATTGATATGCCTTGACCCTATGACTACCGACCCTGCAGGTGATTGATGTGCCTTGACCCTATGACTACCGACCCTGAAGGTGATTGATGTGCCTTTCCCCTATGACTACCGCCCCTGAATTTGATTGATATGCCTTGACCCTATGACTACCGCCTTTAAAGTCGTAATAGGAGCTGAATCGGCGCTGGTTCTTTTATCCTGACCCCCTCAGAGATCAGCTAGGTGTCATTGACTCTTGTCTGCTCAATCAATGTTGAGCTATTTGAACATTTTTAGATAACGTGTTTGAGGAAAGAATAATTCAAATTATTGCTTTATTTTTTTCTTCCTCTTAATATTATTCCATTTTCTACTTTTTATTTTTGTCTGTGTCCATGAAATATGTGTCAATAAACAAATTATTTTCATTTCTTTTTGTCAACTTACAATGGGTAATAATATTTCTTTCCTATCCCAAGTGCTTTCTCTTATTTTAGTATTTATCTAACTTGTGTCTGTGTTTGTTTCTTTGTGTTGTATTAATTCCATATCTGATTGTCCCCACCTTATCTGTTTCTCTGTATACATATTGACAATACCATACATAGATCAATATATTTATCTATCTATCTATTGTCCTTTCGAGCCGAAGACAGGGTAGGGCAGATCCACAATCTCAAAAAACAGAATCCTTGCGTGCCAAAATGGCACATATTGCAGAGATCACTGCTCTAAAATATATGGCGCTGTTTCCATAACAATACTTTTTACAATGATAGCTTGTCAAGCCATCGATCAACCTCCTTAATCGCCTCTTACGACATGCCTGGAAGGTCACAGTGTCACTATTCTTTACTTCCATCATAATGAGGCCCCGGTAAAACACAGGAACACATAGGATCCATATATGCTAATAGTATATTTAATACAATCTGTTTTACACAATTCTGCACTAGACTTTCATTTGTATTTGTGGGCGCATATATTTGTGATATTTTTGTTATTCATTCTTATTCCTTTACACTCTTGCGGGAATTATATGTTGTTTAATTATCGTTATAACTACTCTATTTACAGACTAGTGTTATACCGATACTTCGTTGTGAGATTTAAGTATTTTGAATCTAAGTTAAGTGCAGTGAAAAACCTATACATTTATTGCAAATTGATGATAAGATGATTGATATAGGATATAAAGAGATGAAATTATAATAACACGAATATTTTAACGGAAATATTAGAAGTAAAATATATACGATTTCTGTTGCCCTATTGAAGGGTCTTACTCTGGACTAGTACGGGATGAGGCTCCAATCTTTTTCACGGTGGTCAGCCACATCGCCTTTCGTTTCCTGAACATGCCTCTTGTGTACCACACACTTTGCTGTTTTTGCTTTCTGGGCCGTTGATCATTGCTGAATCTTCCGCCTCATTCACCGTCACAGACTTTGTACAATTCGGAATGGACATTTCCGTCTGCCTGGCGCGACAGTGAAAAACAATGACCTATCGCCGATAGGTCTATCTCGAATGAAAAGAAGATAAATGTCCACTTAAAAACGAGAATTTTCTTTGGGCCAAGTTAAAAGACACAACAGCCTACTAAAAGTAATCCTGGAGGGGAAAATACAAGGTAAAAGAGGCAGAGGCAGATCAAGACTAACATGGACGAGTAACATCAAAAGATGGACAAAGCAGCCTATGACAACCTGCACCATCAAAGCAAGAGACAGAGTAGAATGGCGCTCCATGGTAGCCATCCTTCGATGCGGAGATGGCACTCGATGATGGTGATTGAAGGGTCTCAGTACAAAGTGAAGTACATTAACTGTTTCGCACGACATTACCTCTTTGTTGCCCATACTAACTACAAACTTCAAATCATTGTATATTTAGGATCGATATGAAAATGCGTCAGGGATATGATATGCTACAATAACACAAATACTTATATATTTATGGTTGAACGGTTGCATTCCCTACATAACAATGTTCAAACCATTACTCATATTCACCAAATATGTGCCCTTGCAGCGTGATGTGTGATAATTTATTGCATGTTTTTAATTCACCAAATATGTGCCCTTGCAGCGTGATGTGTGATAATTTATTGCATGTTTTTAATTCACCAAATATGTGTCCTTGCAGCGTAATGTGTGATAATTTATTGTTTCTGTTTATTTCACTAAATACTTTCTGTTTAAAAAATTGGCTGAAATATGATTTTTAGCATTTTCGACATCGTTATCTTAAGAGAGCGAAATAAAATTAGTTCAGAAATTTGTGGCGAACAGTGTGGTTTTGTTGGAGGTAAAGGTACGAACAATGCCGTATACATCATAAGATCTTTAGTAGGATGAGTCATAAAGGTGAAAACAGATCTGTGCCTATATTTCATTAAATATATGAAAGCATTTAACAAAGTAAAGCACCAATACAGATTTTAGAAGATATAAATGTTGACAGCAAAGATATAAGAATAATAAAGAACATGTACTGGCAACAAACAACGGCCATAAGAGCTGGAAACCAATTGGGTAGGTTTCAACAGATAAAACAAGGTATTAGGCAAGGTTATGTGCTGTCACCAGATTTATTTAATGTGTGTAGGGAGATTATTTGAGGGTCCATAAGGGGCATGCCTGGATAAACAATTGGAGGTCATAATATAAATAACCTCAGGTACGCTGATGATACAGTCTTAATCGCTAAGAGTGAAAATCAGCTAAAAGAAATGTTAAGACATTATAATGAAGATAAGCAAAAATAAAGGACTAAGTGTCATAATAAAAAAAAAACAGAAGTAATGACAGCAACAAAGAAAAAGTGAACATCACTGCAATGGGCAATAATGACAAGTTGAACAATATTAAAACAGGTAAATGAATTTAAATATCTGGGAACAATGTTAACCTCAGATGGTAGATGTACAACAGAGGTGAGATGCAAAATAGCTCAGAGAAAATCAGGTTTCCAAAAAATGAGGAAGATACTTTGCAATCAATTTTTGTCAATAGAAACAAGAAAAAGAGTTCTTAAATGTTATGTAGAGCCAGTCATAACATACGGATATAAATCATGAACAATAGACAACAGACAAGAAAATCCCTGGAGGCTGTAAAATAGTTGTTTTACAGAAGAATATTGAGAATATCATGGACAGCTAAGAAGAGTAACGAAAACGTTCTGAATGAGGCCAAAGCAAAAAGAGAGCTAACTTCCAATATTAGGAAGAAACAATTATCATTTTTTTTTTTACCATGCAATGAAAATGTAATATCTGGAATATATTGTAACAACTGAGAAAATTGAGATGATAAAGAGATAGAGGGAAACAAAGAGAAAAGATTCCATACAGCTTAAGAGAGTAACTTGGCAGGAGGTCAAAAACAGAAATAGTAAATAACTGACGAGAACGCAAGCTGTGGAGAGACGCGATCACCTATGCCAACATGCATGGCACTTGATGATGATGACTCATATTCAAGTGTGTATATTTTACCTGCAGTGTAATCTGAAATAATTTATGTTTCTTTAGGATCTACGCATGTCTACTTGAAGGTGCCATTAAAGTCTTAGATGTAGCAAATTAATGTATTATAATGTATCTGGTAGATATAAGACCATTATAGGAAATCACGGTGCAGATGAATGCAATGATTTTACAGCAACAAATTTAATGAGCCATGTAACAAAAATATTGCTAAATGTTTTATAATGAAGGATTCAAAAAACAATCAATATGGAATTAGAAAAACAATAAAATGAATTTAGAAAAACAGTGGGACAAAAGAAGTCATATCTTGCATAAGGACAATATTCGAAAACCACACAGAAGTGTTTACTGTTTGTTTAAACAAATAAATGATTGCTTCATAGAATGCACCAAAGCTTTTGATAGAATACACCATAAACAACTTATAGACTGCCTAAATATATACATCTAGATGACACAGAAATACGACTAATGTAATTTATTATAGGAGCAAAGAGTAATAATAAAAAATAACAAAGAGAACTCTACACCCATTGATATAAAAAGAGGAGAAAGACAAGGATGTATCATATCACCAGAGTTGTTCAAGCTATACACTGAGCAAATCTTTAAAAATATCACAGAGTTGCCAGGTTTACACATTAATGGAGAAGTAATCAATAACCTAAGATTAGCTGATGATTCTGTATTATTCTTCTTCTACCTTTTAGCTCTCCGGGGAGCATATGTCTTCAACAAACACTTTCCAAGCCGTTCTGTTTCTTGCCTTTCTTTTAAGATCGTCCCATGTTTTCTCCATCATCTTCATCTCTGTTTCCATCTGTCTTCACCAAGAATACCTTGGTCTTCCTCTTTGTCTTTTTCCCTGGGGATTCCAAAAAAGGGCCTGTTGTGTAATACTCTCAGTTGGCTTGCGCAGTGTGCGTCCTATCCAGCGCCATCATCTACACTGTATCTCTTTAACCACTGTTATTTGAATGGTACATTTCTATTATTCTATGTTTGTGATTTTGTCCTGCCATTTTCATCCTTTTATTCTGCGTTAGCATTCATTAATGAAGGTATGTATCTTCATTACTGTCATTTTTGTTGTTCTCTATGTTTCACAGCCATATAATAAGACTGACTTAACATTGGAAAGATGATACTGTATTACTAGCAGAAAATAAAAAAGATTTACAACAATTAATTAATTAAATAAAATTGAAATAGGAAAAATATGGATTAAACATGAATGTCAAGAAGACTAAAACTATGATCATAAACAAAGATAATACTCAAAACCTACAGGTGGATATGAAGGTTGAAGGAATAGACCTGGAGACACAGTAGCCTACTAATAAAAGTAATCTTGGAAGGGAAAACACAAGGTTAAAGAAAAGAGACAGAGACAGACCAAGACTAACATGGATGAGTAACGTCAAATGATTGACAAGTCAGCCTATGGCAACCTGCACCATCAAAGCAAGAGACAGAGCGGAATGACGTCCCATGGTAGCGAACCTTCAATGCGGAGACGACACTGAATGATTATGATGATGATGAACGTATATGTAATGAATTAACTTTTGGAGTTTCTCTACCGCTACAAACTACTTTCAAAGTAACTCCCAATCCATCATTCATCATCATTGAGTGCTGTCTCCGCATCGAAGGTCGGCTACCATGGAGCCTCATTCCGCTCTGTCTCTTGCCAACCCCCAGTCTACTAAACGATAAGTTTTTAGAATTATATTTTCCTCCTTCAATTACAATGTCTCAAGCCCACCCCTTCTCCCTCACCAGTGATATTTTGTGAAATCGATTATGATTATACCTGATCTGTGTAAGCTGGAACATTCCATGTCTTATTATCATATTTGCCACGATAATATCTGCCACTCTCGTTGTATGTGAAACTAGAATGGTGATAAAAAGCCATCCATCGAGAGAACTGATGACAATAGGTTACATTTTGTGTGACCCTACTTTACTTTAGGCAGCCGCGATAGCTCAGTGGTTAGTGAACTGGACTACAAAGGACAAGAGGTAGGGTTCGATCCCAACCGACGGCTTCCTGGTTCACCCAGCCTTAAATGGGTACCGGATTTTTTTCTGGGAAAGTAAAAGCGACACGGGCGTAATACCGACCACATTACCACAAAAATCATGTGCCGAAGGTCTGTAAAAATTATGGTCACTAACACCATATTCCCTATACACCACTTGGCGTGACGGGGGGGGGGGGGGGGGGGGGGCTCTTTACTCTTTACTTCTTTACTTTGTCATGTTTTCCCTGCTTGTATTTCTCTTTTATGGACCTACTCACACCTATCTTGTATGGCCCTACTCATAACTATCGTGCAAGACCGTATTTACACATGTCTTGTATGACCCTGCTTACATCTCTCTTGTATGACCCTACTTACACATATCGTGTAAAACCGTAGTTACACATGTCTTGTATGACCCTGCTTACATCTCTCTAGTATGGCCCTACTTACAATTCTCTTATATAGCCCTCCCTTTACCTCTCTTGTATGGCAAAACTTACAGCTCTCTTGTGTGGCCCTACCTATACCTGTTTTGTGTGGCCCTACTTACACCTGCCTTGCGTGGGCCTCTTACACATGTCTTAGACGACCGTACTTACATTTCTCTTGTATGGCTCTTCATGCAATTCTTTTATTTGCACTACATATATCTATCCTGCATGACCCACCGTACATATCTCTTGTGTGGTCCGACTTAAATCTGTCTTTATGCGGTAACACTTACACATCTCTTATGTGGTCTTACTAGCACCTCAATTGTGTGATCCTACATACATCTGTCTTATGTGCCTCTACTTACACCTATCTTGTATGGTCCTACTTCTACCGGTCTTGTGTGGTCCTTCTTACACTTCACTTGTGTGGTCCTACTTACATCTGACTTGTGTGATCCTACTTACACCTGTCTTGTGTGGTCCTACTCACACCTGTCTTGTGTGGTCCTACTTACACCTGTCTTGTGTGGTCCTACTTACGTTTCCCTTGTGTGGCCCTACTTACACCTGTCTTGTGTGGCCCTACTTATATTTCTCTTGTGTGGCCCTACTTATATTTCTCTTGTGTGGCCATTCTTACACCTGCCTTGTGTGGTCCTACCTACACTTCACTTGTGTGGTCCTACTTACACCTCTCTTGTGTGACCTTACCTACACCTGTCTTGTGTGTTCCAACTTACACTTCACTTGTGTAGTCATACTTAAATCTGTCTTGTGTGGTACTACTACACCTGTCTAGTGTGGCCCTACTTACACTTTACTTGTGTGTTCCTACTTATACCTGTTTTATGTGACCTACTTACACTTCACTTGTGTGGTACTACTTACACTCCACTTGTGTTCCTACATACACCTCGCATGTGTGACCATACCTACATCTGTCTTGTGTGGCCCAACTTACACTTCACTTGTGTGGTCCTACTTACATCTGTCTTGTGTGGCCTTACTTACACTTCACTTGTGTGGTCCTACTTACATCCGTCTTGTGTGGCCCTACTTACACTTCACTTGTGTGGTACTACTTACACCTGTCTTGTGTGGCCCTACTTACATTTCACTTGTCTGGTACTACTTACACCTGTCATGTGTGATCCTACTTATATTTCACTTGTGTGGTACTACTTACACCTGTCTTGTGTGGCCCTACTTACATTTCACTTTTGTGGTACTACTTACACCTGTCTTGCGTGACCCTACTTACACCTTCCTTGTATCGCCATTCTTGTAGCTCTCTTGTTTGAGGCTGCTAACACCTCTCTTTTATGACCCTACTTACCCCTCTCTTGTCTGGCCTTAACATCTGTCATATGGCCCTACGTACGCTTCTCTTGTATTGCCCTACCTTAACCTCTATTATATGGCCCTACTTACCACTCTCTTGCCTGGCCCTACTTACCCCTCTCTTGTCTGGCCCTAATTACATATCTTTTGTACTGCCCTAAGTACGCGTCTATTATATGGCCCTACTTACCCCCTCTTGTCTGGCCCTACTTACCCCTCTCTTGTCTGGCCCTACTTACATATCTTTTGTACTGTCCTAAGTACGCGTCTATTATATGGCCCTACTCACACTTCTCTTGTAATGACCTACTTACGTCTGTCTTGTGTGATCCGTCTTACCTCTCTTGAATCGCCATTATTGTACCTCTTGTGCGCTTGAACATGACCGTATTGTTCAACTGTGACCAAAATCACTACCTCTGGTGGAGCAGTCATTGTCAGGTGTGGTACATTTTTGCTTGACTGTTATTTAATTTTTCACAGCCAGTTATGTTTGCCTCTTTTCGATTCAGCTTTGCTTGACCAAAGACGCCCGAAAACTGGATAATAGATGCTCTAAACTGAGATTATGTAATAGATAAGAAATAGTTATCTTGCACGCGATCTAGAAACAATGAAAGCCTGTGGAATGCAAACCCGAAACAAAATATTTGTTTTTTGCTGAAATAGATTACAATATATCCAGCGTAACTCTGTGTTATGTGCATAGTTTACTCATCCATGGGTACTTTGTCAATGAATCCAGAATCACGGTGTTTATCACTGAGGTTGACAGAAGAACAAGACCAACAATGTACGTGTCACAATTTTACACGCGCTATACTCTATATAGTACTACTGTGACTAATACTATAGTATTACTTTTGATTCCATTTGAAGTCTGTCTCCGTCAAAAATGTGGTGTTTAGTAAAATGGTATTGGTATCCACATTTTCATCTTAACTATGTGCGCTTGTTTATGTATCGTGGTCAGTACTACACACGCATCGCCTTTTTTTCAAATATTACAGGTTTATCTTAGTTTTAGTTTAGTTTATACGACAGATCATTTTCATTACACAAAGGACAACACCATAGGGCTCAGATTCCCTAGTAAGTACGTTGCTCAGTCTGAAGTACGCGCATCGCATACTAGCGAAAGCACTGAAGATATCTTCAGTTCTATGAACAAATTCCGTATCACCGGCAATGAAAATGATCTCAGCCGTCGCGGCCACACATTTAAGACTTAGTAAATATACAAATCTGTCAGTCGAAAGATCAAACTCATCATTTTGTCCTAAGTGAACTAGCTGGCTAACCACTATCCTATTAATTTCTTAATTAAAAGACAGCTGTACCAATTATGAATTATTATTATGCACTCTTTTGAGTTTCTTTTGATCCAAAGGCTAAACAGGATATGAGTCCGCACTCATAGTATCTAAAACTTTCGTTCGTCATATTTTCCACAAATGCTGTACACGGTTAGTGACGATATTTTATTGTATTTTTTTCCCCCAAATATTTTAAAAGATTTGAAAGTTAAAAATAAGAACTCGACATTTCAAACGAATGGCAGGAAGTGAGCAATAAGTTGAGTGTGCACTACTGTAACATCTGGCTTTCTTCAAACCTGTTTTAGCGGTAAGCCGTTCGTTTACTGCAGTTAAGCAACTGCTCAAGTCCATCGAGTTTAATTTCTGTTTTTCTTACGGGCCTGGTTTTCCTGATTTAGGTGTTCTAAAAATAGAGTGAATATAAGCTTCAGCAGAGGAGAGACATAAGTGCAAGGTTTGTGCTCGTGCATCAAGTCAGGTGTATTGCCATTTACTCTCTTCATGGCAGTTAATTACTCTGAAGCTATGGTATAATCGTTTTAATTGCCATTAACTTGATATGAATGTCAGTGTCAACATTATCATAACCACACACCTTTATTTTATCATCAGCAGTTCTTTCAATCCGTTTCTCTGTTGGACCAATCGCTCCATTTCTATCCCATGACTTTCTGGCCCCTCTCTATGTGGTTCCTAACCCTGTTTGTTCGTGTTTTACTTGATTGCCGTCCAGTGTAACTTGTTTATGATTACCGCACTGGAGGCAAACCCATGGGTGTTTACTTGTCTCAAACAAACTAAAGTTTTAATGCTTACAGTTCCTATAACCAGTCGGTTATTCTCAATCTTGATGATCCTTTCAATTTCCTCATGACCTCTATTATCTTATTTTCTCTTCATCATTCTCCTTATTTCTCCTCTACGTCTACCTCTAACAGCACTCTAATTTTTCCAGTGAAAACATCGATGACAACCACAATCTTAAATTGGTACCGGATTTTCTCCTGACTAAGGTAGGGCGAACTGGCGTGATATTGACCACCTGTAAAAAATGTTTGTTGGTCATTGAAAATTATAGTCAATATCAGAATATTTTCCAACACCGTCAGGTGAACATTGATAACATGATGACATTGCTTGTGTTTGTATTTGTTTAGCTGTAATAAAGATTTCGATGCTGTTCGTGAATTTGTAGCGCTGGCACGACTCCCAGATCTTCATGTTAATCAAGAGGGATGTTCCCTAAGTTCAGGCAAGCTACCAGGAAGGACCTGTGAACCAGTTTTTCGTTTCCTGCTGCGGGATTTACTATCAAGAAGATCTGAGCGCTTATGGACCGTTGAGCGATAAGGATAATCCGACGACTAATTTGTTGCTACTTTGTTACTATGTTTCTTAATGTTACCTTACGCACCATTCTAAGTGACATTTACACTTAGATATTGTTGTATGAGGGGAGTCCCGTATTATGTAATGATGCAGGGGAATGAGATATTAAACTTTATTGTCCTAAGCTACAATATCAGGATTTGAGTGGCCCTTTTCTATTTCTCGCTCTTACTACTTTCTCAAATTTTGTGAGATTGGTATGAGTTGTTTAATTTTGTGAGATTGGTATGAGTTGTTTAATTTTGTAAGATTGGTATGAGTTGTTTTCATTTGGCAAACACCTATCTAGACAAGTAAAAAAAAAAAGAGAAAAGAAATTCTATATAATGTTTAGCACTACAAGAATGAAACATAAAATAGTGTATACTAATAATTTTAACTAAAAATCTCTGTGGTATCTTCTTTATTATTATTCTTTTCAACTGCCTGTGGAGCTTATGACTTCAACTAATAATTTCCAAACCGTCCTGTTAGGTGCCATTCTCTAAGGATCTCTCCATGTTCTTCATCTCAGTTTCCGCCTATCTTCTCCAAGTATATTTTGACAGTCATCTGTACCTTCCCCCAGGGGATTCCATAAAAGGTCTTGTCGTGATACTTATACTAATAATACTGTTATTCATTTCTATCGCATCTGACTATGTTTATTATCTCATAGAAAGGCAAAGGTAACCATAGAGAGTCCAACCGTTCAAATCCCTGCTTGGTCGACAATGCCATTCACGATTAATGTTTAATTTTTAAAACGTAAAGTAGAGCCTAAATATCCTATAGACAATTCCTAATGGTGAAAATGGTTTCTTTCTCCCCGCCCATCCTCAGCAAGCCACCATACCAGTCGATAAGCTAATCCTAGTTTCTTTTCATACAGTGGAACAGAAATGACATTGCCGTGAGAAAGAAATGAAAGGGGTAGGGAGGTAGGGTTGGGTTTGGAGTAAGAACTACATCAACCTACCCTGGTTTACCGACCGCAACGCCATCTGTCAGATATGAGACAGCTAATCGCATTCATCTCACGTGTTGTCCAGCAGAGCCGCAAAAAAAACATTGCAGAAAAAAATCTTGGAAAATTTATCGAAAGAAAAATCATTGCATTTAAATTCCATAACACCAGAATTCATTGCCAGAAAATTCATTTCAGGTAAAATTTATCGCAGGTACATTTCATCTCGGGATAATTCATCGCAAGAAAAATTATCTTCAGGAAAGTTCAACCAGTGATTTAGAATTCATAATTGTAGGAATTGAAGGTCTAGACTGTATCCGGAAAAAATCTTAGCATAGTTTATTTACACAAACCCGCAATTTATGAATATAAATAGTACAATAAAGATATAGATGTTGAGAAAAGCGGGAGTTGCCGATAGATGTAGGTCTTCTGCCGACAATTCTAACGTTATTATCAAACATCACAGCTTAACTGCAGTTTATTACTTAGCTTTCCATCTGACACGTTTAGAGTACTATCAAACCTGATGAAAACGTTTTTTGGACTTACGCCAACAATTAAAAGATATTTTTATGTTATATCTTGCAACTACGTTCTCTGTACGGATACGGTTCTCTTCCCTAATGGCTCTTTCGAGATCAGAGAAGGATTCCTGTACATATCGGGCAACATTACCTATGCCATCATATGTAAGCGGTGTAAGATGACCTTCATTGGCGAATCAGGTTGCCGCTTATCTAGCGTAGGGCATCACTGGTGATGCAGGTATCTCTGTAGCATCTCACTTCAACTCTCAGAGCTATGTGGGTAAGATGGATGTCAAAATTACTGGCTTGGTGTCATTTTCTTCTGGCTGTCATAGTCGATTCACCTTAGAAAATAATCTGATCGCCCATATGGGTTACCTCACCCCGCAGGAGAAGGGGGAATGTCAATGTACCCCTTTCTTACTGGTAACCTGTTACTCTTCTCTCCCCGCCCTTTCATCTTTCCTCCTTATATCTCCTTATTCCTTCCGAGTCTTCCTCCTCCCCTCTCCATTCTTCCCTCCCCTTCTCCTGCTTTGGCCACTTGTACCCTGACACGTTTTTTTTTCTAGGTGGCACTAAGGGTTGGCACACTACATATTTGTATGTACGTAGACACCTGCACATAGATAGGGGGCCTCAGTAGCCTGCTTGGGAAAACCACTCGACTAGGCCATCGACGTTCAGACAACCCGTGTTCCCGCTGAAAGCAGTGTAAACTGTACTCGTGAAAACAATACCTGCGAGGTCGACCCAGATGCTGGCAGAAATGGATACCTGAGTAGTACTCTGGGAAGATGAGGAAAGCCGAATGCCGCCTCGTATCGTGAGTTTTGATGCTCGAACCGACGCTCCCCGAAAGTCACCGAACACTTCTATATAGGCGGCCGAACACATATAGGTGAAAACATGAGTGCTGAGACACCGATTCAAGTTTAGCATTTTACCATATCATTACTTTTACCCATCTATAGGAGTTAGGATATCTCTTTACCGACCAATATATATAATCCTTATCAGTACTAATTTTGCCATCTTCTCTTTCGCCTTTGGTATTTCAGTACTACCCTACTTACTTTACTATTTCCTCCTATCTACTACACGACAACCTCTTTCGGACGCACCACCATCCCATATCACTACTTAGATTGTACCCCTTGGGGTCCCTATTATCCCCTATAATGTACGATGTGGTTCGAGGTGTGGCCACCTTCCTCTGTTTACGTCTTTTCCTTTCCTGCTTGACTGACACGCTGTGTTATACATTTCCTTATCTAGCCAGTATCCGTCTCATCTTATCTTTGTTCACACCCAGTTACGTCATGTACACCTTCGGTCAACACATTTTCCCTTTAATTTCCTTCCCTCCCCACCTACTCTTATCACGTAGCTTAGTTCCCTCCCTCCACTACCGCGACTTTTCTCTCATTCACATCTGACTCCTCATCGCAAGCAGATCGGATTTTTAGCCAAGTGTTTTTTTTTTAATTTTATTTTAAATTAATTACTTTCTTGTAATATAGTACTTTTCCCTTTCAATCTGTCTTGTCATTTCGATTCATTTTCTATTTAAGATCCACTAGTTCTGACTACTCTAGAAAATATAGTTTAGTTTATCTTCATTTCATTGTCCCTTGTTGTTATTGTTTTGTGAAGAATGCCACGTATGGACCGAAACGTCATAATTTTGTATTCTTCCTTTTTTTTTGTAAAGCTGTCACCATAGTTGTATGAATGTGTGTTTCACCCCAACATTTCTTCCTTGCCACCAACTTTACCGCAGCACTGAAATTATTTGCTTATCATCTTACATTGCTTACTTCTTATGTGCTCTTGATATCTGAAGCTTATTACTAAACTTTCCTCCTAACATTTCTGTACTACGAATTCTAGTTCCTTTAGTGTTCACCACGCTGTAGCGACTTACAACATTTATGATCACTTCCCAGTGTGACTTGTGAATAAGCGAATCATAAAATTGAAGTTCTTGGTTCAGACAGCTTCACCGGCACCATTATAGCCCTTGAATCTTGGTACCATTGTACCGTCAAATATTTTAATCTCTTCAGCTTACATCATTACCCAGTACAGAATCCTGCAATAATTTTTCTTCACGATGTATTTTCCTGGAGATGATTTTTCTTGCGATGAAATATCCGACAATGAAATATCCTACGTTGAAATATCCGACGATGAAATATCCTTCGTTGAATTATCCGACGACGAAATTTACCTGCGATGAATTTTCTCGTAGATAATTTATCCGACGGTGAAAATTTTATATGTGA